>QLOK01010634.1:0-22816 GCA_003313805.1 Tricholoma flavovirens
TATCTGTACCTACAACAACGCTCTTGCCATGACTTCAATTGGCCACAAGGTTGATGAGTCTATCAATGATGGAGAAGGTCCCTACATCTTCAGGCTCCATGGCAAGCTTTCCCACAAGAGCAGATCCCTTCTTCCACCTGAGGGGGAGCCCCCAGTCGTTGCTCAGCTGTACATCTATGATCCAGCTGATGCTGTCAACTTTCGGATGGCCAACAGGTGGAACTCTCAGCTCAATTGGCAGACCTTGGTCACACTTCAGGACATGCTCCATCGCCATCATCCTGCAGTCCAGATGTACAAGCAGGCCCATGAGCTTACCAGGAACATGCCTCCAGAGCAGCAGTGCAAGATCACTTTGCGCTTTGAGGAACACTGTGACCATCGCTGCTACAATCTCCCTACTGCTTCCACCGATGAGATCGCTGTTATCCTTCCTGGCGATGGTGATCAGCCAGAGGGGACCTGTGACATCATTCTCTATTGCAGACATGGCCCTCCCCTTCAGCGCATAACAGATGTACATCCTCTCTATCCTGCACTCCACTATGTGCTGCTGTTTCCCACTGGCCAACTTCAGTGGTATCCTCACATCGAGTACACAGCACCTGTTCAGGAAGGTGGTGGAGATGGTCCAAGGAGATGCAAATTCGTCAGCAAATCCGAGTTCTACCGTTATCACCTCCATCCTCGACCACCTGCCATTGAGCCTCAGCATATTTTCTTGACAGAAAAGCTCTTTCAGGAGTTTATTTGTGATCAGTGGGCAACATCGGAGCAGGACAGGCTACGCTTCATCATGTTGAACCAGGACACCATCAGGTCAGAGGTGTACTCTGGCCTGGCAGATGCAGTGGCTGCAAATATCGATGCTCATCTGGACTCTTTGGGTCAAAGGATCATTCTGCCTTCTTCTTTCGCAGGAAGCACATGTCATATGCAGCAGCTTCTTCAGGATGCCTTGGCCACCAATTGCTTCTTAAAGGGTGCAGATCTCTTCCTCACCATGACCGCAAACCCTGCTTGGCCTGAAATCCAGAACGAGCTTCTTCCAGGTCAGTATGCAGCCCATCACCCTGATTTGGTCATCCACGCCTTTTATGCAAAGCAGAAGCAGCTCATCAAGGATATAGAGGATGGCATCTTTGGAAAGGCTCTCGGTTATCTGTTTGTCATCAAGTTTCAGAAGCATGGTCTCCCTCACATGCACTGCATCATTTTCCTCACTCAGGACTCCAAGCTCTGCACACCTGAGCAGATAGACACCCTTCTGTCTTCTGAGTTTCCAGCCAACAATCCTGAGCTGCTGGAGTTGGTCAAGAAGTACATGGTCCACAAGCCTTGCAGTGCTGCCAACAACTATCCTGATGCTTCCTGTCTGAAGGATGGCAGATGCTCCAAGAACTTTCCCAAGCCTTTCAGGGATCAGACCACCATTTCAGAGGATGCATACGCTTCAACCAGGCGCCGTGACACTGGAGAGACTCATGAGGTTTGTGGAAAGCAGGTCGACAATCACTGGGTCATCACATACTCTGCCTATCTCATCTGGAAGTACCGTTGCCACAACCGTTGCCACATCAACCTCGAGTCCATCACCTCCATCAAGGCCATCAAATACATCTACAACTATGTGTACAAGGGCCATGATCGCATCACTATGCAGTTCGGCACTTGCAACGATGAGGTCAAACAGTATCTGGATGCTCGCTACATCTCATCCTGTGAGAGCATTTGGTGCCTCTTCCATTTTGTCATGCATAGCACTTCTCCCAATGTTGTCCAACTCCAGGTCCATCTTCCAGGCCAGCAGAATGTCACCTGGAATCAGAATGGGCAGCAAACCATCCAGGAGGTTGTCAATTGTGCTGCAACACGTGACACCACTCATACAGCCTTCTACAAGGCAAATGTGGAGTATCCAGAGCTCGCAAACGGCCTTCTCTATCAGGACTTTCCTTTAAAGTTTGTGTTCGTTCAGAGAACATACAAGTGGAAACCCAGACAGCAAGGATTTGCCATCGGAAGGATGTACTATGTTCCCCCCACAGCCGGTGAACGCTTCTGCCTCAGGCTTCTTTTGACCACTGTAAAGGGTCCAACTTCCGAGGAGCACCTCCGCACTGTTCAGGGTGTCACCATGCCATCATTCAGAGAGGCATGTTTCACACATGGACATTTGGAAGACGATCAGGAGTGGCAGCAGTGTTTGGAGGAGGCAAAGTCAATGGCAACAGGTCATCAGCTCCGCAATCTCTTCATCACCATTCTCCGCGACTGTGCCCCTTCAGATCCTGTGCAGCTTTGGAACACCTACTGGCCTCACATCTGCGATGACTTGCGCTATCGGCTTCAGCACAACAATATCTGCATCAACCCCACAGATGATGATGTGCAAGATTATGGCCTTTACCTCATCAATCAAGTTCTCATGCTATCCAGAAATTCCCTCGCCCGTGATTGGCCATACATGCCCCAGGTGGTTCAAAATTGGGAGGCAAATCTCGGAAACCATCTGATTGCAGAGCAGCGCATGTACGATGCAGAGGAGCAGGCAGTGTTGGCAGCAGAGCACAACCACCACTTCACTCCAGACCAGAGAGCTGTCTTTCAAGAGATCTTGCAGGCTGTCAATAACAAGACTGGCCAGACCTTCTTTCTCCATGGTCCCAGTGGCACAGGCAAAACCTATGTCTACAACACCCTCTGCTACAGGCTACGTTCTCAGGGCAAGATCGTCATTTGCGTTGCATCATCTGGCATTGCTGCCCTTTTGCTCAAAGGTGGCCGGACTTCCCATTCCCATTTCAATATTCCTATCAGCATCCCTGAGTCTTCCACCTGTTGAATCTCCAAGGGGTCAAATGTTGCCAAACTGCTCAAGGAGACAGACTTGATCATCTGGGATGAGGCCCCTATGCAGCGTCGTCACATACATGAGGCCATTGACCACTCACTGAGGGACGTGTGTGAATCCAATCAGCCATTCGGTGGCATTTCAGTTGTTTTTGGAGGGGACTTGAGCAAGAAACTGAGTAATGTAAGCTGTAAGACAGCCTGTAAGCAATGTAGTAGGCAATGTAAGAAATATCTGCCAAGTGAAAAACTAAAACTGTATACAAAGTGCGCCATTCCAACATTAAATCTGCTGAGTGAAAAATTGAGAAAAGATCAAGTCAGTAAAACATGTTCTGTAACAACATAGCAAGTAGAGTTGGTCAGTAACAGTAAGAGTGAGTAAAAAAATTGTAAATCCAGTAAGCAGGTAAGAAAAATGCAACTCAAGTCAATGTTTTGCCAATCAAAATCTTGGAAACCCTCTGATTGCAGAGCAGTGCATGTACAATGCAGAGGAGCAGGCAGTGTTGACAGCAGAGCATGACCACCACTTCAATCCAGAACAGAGACAAGACTGGCCAGACCTCCTTTCTCCATGGTCCCAGTGGCACAGGCAAAACCTATGTCTACAACACCCTCTGCTACAGGCTACATTCTCAGGGCAAGATCATCATTTGCATTGCATCATCTGGCATCGCTGCCCTTTTGCTCAAAGGTGGCTGCACTTCCCATGCCCATTTCAATATTCCTATCAACGTCCATGAGTCTTCCACCTGTTCAATCTCCAAGGGGTCAAATCTTGCCAAACTGCTCAAGGAGACAGACTTGATCATCTGGGATGAGGCCCCTGTGCAGCATCGTCACATACATGAAGCCATTGACTGCTCACTGAGGGACGTCTGTGAATCCAATCAGCCATTCGGTGGCATTTCAGTTGTTTTTGGAGGGGACTTTCACCAGATCCTGCCAGTGATGGAAGGGGGCACACTACCTGAAATTGTGGGTGCTTCATTGCAGCACTCTGCTCTGTGGCACAATATCAAGATCCTTCATCTCAAAATCAACATGCAATTGAACATCAACAACCTGGAGGAGCACAAGTTTGCAAAGTGGCAGCTGGAGGTCAGAAAGGGTGGTCATACAGATGACAACAGCAATATCACTCTTCCTGATCACTTCAAGTGCCCTGAAAACACTGTCTCATCCCTTACTGACACCATCTATCCTGGAATCAATGATCCCCTTCAGCACTCGGACAAATACTTTTCACAACAGGTCATTCTCACATGATCATGTTCTTCACAAGTTTCCTGGGCAGGAACGGGTCTTTCACAGTGCAGATTCAGTTATAAATGATGGAAATGAAGATTTGCTGTATCCAGCAGAATATCTGAATTCAATCAACTGCTCCGGTCTACCCTGGATGAGACCGAACGGTTTGGTTTCCAGTTTGGGGGTCCCAAACTCTGTTCAAACCATTTCAAACTGATTAAGGAATCATGGGCAGTTTGGCATGTTTTTAGCACTTTATATGAGATTTGGCTAAAGATCCATATGTTTACATATATTATTGGCTTCAAAAAGGTTGTTTAACATCATCTATGGTAGTTTTATGCATGAGATTGCACCAAAAATGAAGCAAAACAGTTGAGAAATGAGTGAGAAATCATCAAAACCGAGTTTCCCAAGCAAGAAATGATACCCAACTCAGTTTTGGTGATATCTCACCCATTTCTTCACCGTTTTGCTTAATTTTCTTTTTGATTGAAAGCCCAAATTAAGGAGGATTTTTGCCCCTATCCTTAATTAGTTTGGAACCATTTGAAATCGTTTGAAACCATTTCAATCAGTTTAGGTTTGATTTTGGACAATCCTGGCAGAAAGTGAACCATTTGGTTTGGAGTTTGGCCAAAAATGGCTCAAACTGAACCAAACCAAACTTCCCCAACACTAGTCCTCAGATTCCTCCTCTGCAAACCAAACCAAACTGAATTTCCCCAACACTAGTCAACACATTTCCGCACCAAAGGTGCCTTTGTGCAAATGAGGCACCTCCTGCACAAACCAGTTGCACCCTCATTGTGCCTGCAGAAATGACCAATGATATATTCTCATGCCAAATACCAATCATGGCCTGATGTAGACACCATCACTGGTTGATGGACACCCCTGGATGGGAACATGACCCTGGATAGGAATCAGGACTAGGCTGGAAGGGGCTCAGATTATTTTAGAATGTCACATGCCTTTCATATACATACTTCAGCTTTGCAACAGACTCCTTAGAGTTTTCTCTTTGGATTTCCCTTGCAAGGTATTTGCTTTTCTTGTTAAATAGTTCATTCAATCTAATCTTTGGATTTCTCTTGCAAGTATCGAGTTCTTAGGACTCTGATCGTAAGGTTGCCCTTACAGTAGCATTCTCATGCATGAACTGGTCATATAAACTGGTGATGACTTCCTTAAGTCCAAGCTGCTTGTTGATGGTATGCACCATCAACGCTGTCCTCAAACCAAGTTAGAGCAGTGTTCTCAAGAAACATTGCTGTGAATTCAATGCAGTCTGAGTCAAGCTCAGGACTGCATATATTGTTTACCTTCAGCCACTGGAGGAGGGCATTCAGCCAATGTTCAAAACCTTCAGTGTTAGGCAATCCACCATACTTGGGTGGGTTGGGGACTCTGGGACCATTTTTGCCCCCAGAAGCATTTATATCAGACAAGACAGAGACTTTATTGTCAATCTGTCTATGGATCTTAATATGGATGTCCCTCAAGTATTTTTAGGGACAGTGAGAACCTTTTTCCTGATAGGAGTCAGGATGGGAAGTCATAAACCAGTATGGGCTACTCATTCTGCACAATTGACCAGAATTTCCAGACAGGGATCATCTGGAACAGCTGCAGATATGGTCCCCTTGTCATCAGCTCAATGAGGTTTGCTGGGAGACCCCTTCCTCTAATCTGGAGGAGGTCTCCATGCTATCCTCACTTGACATGTTGTACAATGAGTCAGGGCTACTTCCACTTCCATCATCATCATCCCCATTTCCACCAGGGTGTCCTCCATGGCTGATGACTCTGCGCTGGCTGCTTAGGTTTCCCAGTTGGTGGGGTCTCCTGCCAATGGTTACAGTCACCTTTGTCCCAGGGATAACCCTCATTATCAAATCAAATCCCTTGGTCAGGGATCGATGTGGACTGTCCATCCCAGAGATCGCCATCACATACATATTCTTTGTGGGACAACCCTATTATTGTCGATGTAATGGACCTTCTTTTTACAGGGTCCCTTTGGGGTATCTTTACAGGGGCTCCCAAGCCTGTCAGTGGGTAATTCCCCTCACCCCTCACACTGGTTGGAGTGAGAGTTTGTAGGTCTGGGTTCAGACCTACGAGGGAAGTGACTGGCATAATTCATAGCTAGTTCTTGAAGTTGGCCTTCCAACTTCTCAGGTTTGAAATCCCTAGCATCCCTGCAATGGATGAACATATCAGTAGTGAGCTGAGTGAACTGCTCAGCTCTGACTTCCTCATCAGATTCTTTGTCTCAAGGCTGGGCCTTGAGGGGTTTCTTCTCCTCTCGTTGGTGTAGCCTGGTACTCTCAGTCATTGGTGTTACTGGCAATGATGCCAGGTGACCAGGCCATTGGGATGGGAACAGTCAGAGAGCCTCATACTCCTGACTGTTGCTTGGGCCATCGACTGGGGTTGCCCGATCACATGGAGGGTCCAGGCTTAGTTCACTAGGGGTTAGTTCACCCAGTGAGGAATGTCGGTTGGGCCCAGGAGGAACTTCTGGGCTTGATGGAGTGCCTTGTTGACTGCTTTTGATGAGATGGATATTTTGGAGCCAATGTCACTATCTTTGGTGTCCTTGACTCTTGCCTTTTGGTTGTGTAATCTGAGGGCATTGGAACCTAGAGGCCTCAAAGTGGCTATATGTGCTTTGAGAGATAAGGATTCCCTCTGATTAGAGGGAATTGCTCTCGAGGTGCCTGTATCCACCTTGAGCGGTTGCGGTGAGCCCAATTCTCCTGGGGGGCACCCAGGAAACTCAGAGCCAGTAGGTGATGGGGGTTCCAATTCTTTGGCAGCCTGCTTGCCAGCAGGCTTCACCTTGCTCTTCATTTTTGCCTTGGTTGTCAAGACCATGGCATGGGGCTCATAGCTTGTTCTTTGGCAATGGGGAATTCTATGGAAAGCAGGGGTCAAAAGCAACAGTCTAATGCAAAGAAACTTTGTTCAAGCCCTTGCGATGGAGATGCTTCTGTCGCAGATCACATCAAGAATTGTCTCCCGCAAAGGGAGAGGTTCAGGGTCATGTTGATGATGATTGCTGATAGGGCGATGTCAAGTTGAACTCTATATGAGTTGGGGTGTTCAAAAAAGTGTTGTGAGTCATGGGGGGTCTTTCAAGACTTCACACAACCAGAACACAAGTAACATATATTTTTTGTGTAGGTTGAAGTAAAGTATAAAAGATGTCTCTATATTACATAAGGCTGGCCCATTATAAGGCCAGCCGGAAGGTGATGTCAAGAAATTATAACAGTTATAAAGATTGAGTCCGGGATCACTACACTCTGTGTTGCACTACATCCTTCCCACAAGTGGCAATAAAATTGACATGATGCCCTGCATAACAATGGGGTAATGAGAGGTGAGGAGTCAGTCTAGAACAGTGTGCACACTAGTGTATTGACCAAAAGGACAATCCACAGCTACTCTGGCCAGATGGTGTCTCAAGTAATCATGAATCTGTTCCAGTGAATATGACCTTGAACTTGTACAGATGTTGACATGGGAATGAAAACACCAATGAGAGAGTCTAGCAAGTCTGACTGCAGATCTCACCAACACCATGTGACAGACTTAGGGTTTTCATGCCAAACATTGAACAGCACTGCAATGATTGCACTGTATGTGCAACTGTTGTTTTGCACCTGCATACTGATTGGAATGGTAAGCAGCTGAATCGATTCTGATTGACAGAGGCTGTCTGGCAGTGTTGCACATAACTTGGCTTTTTTAGTCACCAGTTGCAGTGGTTGGTCAGGGGACAACAATCTCTTCATGTGTACCTTTTTTGAGACTGCACTTGCTTCAGCCTTCTCAGGTGGGGTTTTTTTCAATCTCTCCACAATTTGCCATTGTAGTTCACTCTAATTTGATTTGAGCTATGGATCATGTTTGCTCCACTTCAGAGCTTTGTTGGCTTTTCATGACCCTGGGCCAAGCCAAAGCTGTCATGAAGCAGTCTTCATGGCTTGGGCTTGGTCTTCAGGCCAAGCCAAGCACAGCCATGCAAGGCATGTGAACACATGAATAACTATGGCAGTTACCACAATGATAGATCACTTTTTCCCCACAGACCTGCTGAAAACCTCAGTCTGAAATTGGAACTTGGATCAGCTGATAATACCTCATTTTTTATATGAAGAACTCAGAAAAAAGATTGGTCATGTAAAAGTATTGTTTTGGTCATACTAAGTCAGGTCTAGTCAGGTTTGCATTAACATAAGACAAAAGTCTGTGTTTTTGGACTAACACCTGACCAAGCCAGTCAATACTTAGTCAAGCTCAGCCAAAATAAAGCTGGGTAAAATCAAAGGTCTGATTGGTTTGGTCAGGTCAAAGTCAACTGTTAGTATGGTGAAAGTCATGCAATAGTCTGGTAACTCTGGTTAATGTCATATTGAGTAAACCTTAATAGCCATGCATTGGTCAGGCAGAAGTCATGTAAATGTCATTGTCATTGAGTATTCATATTGGTGTTGTGAAAATGTGGTAGTGCAGGAGGACAGTGAAAGTAAGAAAATAACATAAGTCAGGGCAGCAAGTAGAACACACATCCAAACCCCAGGCCCCAAGTGCATCCAGCTCTATTCCCTTGCCTCTTGCAGTATCTTTCTCTCTCAGGGACCTTATCTGATACTAGTAATCTTGCTGGTGTGTGAGATGGCAGGGGAGCACATGCTCTAAGGGGAGTGTTTGACAAACATCTACAAACTCTACATTTGAATGACTTCAAATGACCTTGAACTCCATCTTGAACTTTGATCTTGAACTTCTTTGAATGACCTCAAACTTCTTCAAGACCTCAAACTTCTTCAAATGCCCTCAAACATCTTCAAACATCTTCAAACATCTTTGAAACACTTTGAACAATCTTGAAACACTTGAAACACCTTTGAAGACAACCCAAACAGTCCTCAGTCACCTATTCCCAATTATGGCCTGATGTGGACACTATTGGTGATTGACAGCAACCTTCCTAAGTGGTGTTCCTGGCTCACTTCTGGGTTCACCTCCATCCATATGGGGCTTGTAGCATTTTAGAATGTTGCACACTCCCTATATACATAGTTTCACCCTTGCAATGGATTCCTTAGAGTTTTCTCTTTGGTTTTCCCTTGAAAGTATTGAGCTCTTTGGACTCTCATTGTAAGGTTGCACTTACACTGTACACACACACTGTGCTTGTATATACCTGTAAGGGCAACCTTACAATCAAAGCTGAATGAGCCCAATACTTGTAAGGGAAATCTGAAGTTAGATTGAGAACTACAGATGTTACAATCCTACTCACCTTGTAAGGGAAATCCAAAGAGAATACTCTGAGGATCCCCTTACAAGATGAAACTACTTAACTAGACTACCAAGGCTGACACACAGTCCTACCACAAGTTAACATCCAAATGGGGCCCATGACCAACAGATAGAAGGTTGATACTCCACAGATACCACCCTGCAGCCCAATGCAGCCCAAAGGCAACCCAATGCAGTCTGAGGCCTGAGCTATGGCCAATGCACTGTAGGGAACCTCTAGGAAGGTGCCAAAAGGTTGGAGGAGGTCCATGAATGGACTTCAAGGATGTTCAAAGTGTTTTGAGTAGTGTTTGAAAGTCCAGTTCATTGAACCAGAAAAAACCAAAACTAGACTGAACTGAACCATGGTTCAGTCTTTTTGCAGTTGCAGTTGCTCTCATTCCACAAGTCTAGCAGTTGTGGTTGCATTGAATTGAATATTTATTTAAAACTGATTAAAACTGGTTCTAACCAGGTCTAACTGACCCTCATCTACATACTATACTCCATGTAAGTAGATATAATTTAGTTGTAATTAAGTGTGATGATAACTAAAATAAAATAGTAATGTGGCATGCCCATGAGAAAGAAACATGAAAAGCAAGGGTTATATGCTGAGGCTGAGCATGGACCATTTATCA
This sequence comes from Tricholoma flavovirens, assembly GCA_003313805.1. Classification (NCBI taxonomy): domain Eukaryota; kingdom Fungi; phylum Basidiomycota; class Agaricomycetes; order Agaricales; family Tricholomataceae; genus Tricholoma; species Tricholoma flavovirens. Next base: position 10,068 of record QLOK01010634.1, read on the forward strand.
TGTGTATGCACCCAAATGAAAAGTGGTGCCACTTTTTCCACAGCTTCCAAACCAACAATGCCACATCCACAACCCACATCGACACTCCTGCCCACTCTGCCTCCTTCCACCATCACCACTCTGTCAATGCCCATCACTACTCCAGCCTTCAAATTGGGCCCAGGTAATGTTTCTTTTAATGTTCTTTTTTCCACTAACTGATCTTTTGTTTCTTCTTTAGGTTCTAACTATATTGTAATGAGACAGCACAATGCCACCACCACTGTGAGCTTCTGCTCACAGGGTGGTAATGGGTCCAATTTCATTGCTGACAGGCTACTACCCCAACACAGCACCACCATCCAGCCTACAAGCTGCTGCTCATTGGCAGAGATGGGGGTGCTGACAGGAATGACAACAGGAGCTGCTGACAACAACAACAACAATGTGGCACCACTGCCATGTCATCAGCACTGGACAACAACAACAACCAATGCCCAATGTTCAATGCCAACCCTGACAATGCCAATGGCAACTACACAGGACAACAATGACAATGAGGGGCAACAGCAATGACAGGGGGCAGCAACAGTGCAGGTGATCTGGTATAGCAACACAGAGGGACAACATGACAATGCAGAACAACAAACAACAACAACAATAACTGCCATGTCACCAATGCCCACCACTAAGGACAACAACATGTATCACCACCACCAACCCTGATGATGATGATGATGATGATGATGATGTCATTGACCCTTGCCACCAACAACCAACACCCACTGCCAACTGGCAACCCAGTTTTTTTTATTACTAACTACATCCCTGTTCACAAGCCCCTACCTGTGAGGGGCCTTTATTCTAGTTTGTAATAGTATTATTATGTATATACAATATGTATATAATGTCGACTCCAGTTGGTTTAGACTGACTTGAGTCAGTTGATGAGAAACTGGCTACAACCAGTAGTTGAACCAGACCAGACCACAACAAACTGGTTTTGTGTGGTTCAGTCCAGTTTTATATACTTCTTGAATGTCAGAGAACCGGTTTCAGTTCTGGTTCCATCCCAAAATGGAAAAAAACCAGACCAAGCTGGACCTTAAAACACTAGTTTTGAAGAGGTTCAAAGTGCCTCAAAGATGTTTGAGGAGGTTCATATGTATCCATATGATATGATATGATATATGTAATACTTCAGGTCTTGTTGCTATCAATAGTCATTGTCATCTCCAGTCTGCAAAATATCAGTGATAGACTACCTGGTAAAGGAGATTGTAGTTCCATCTCATGGATCATGGAGAGCTTATCCCACTTGAAGCTTGGTTTAGTGTATAGAAACTAATAATGATTCTGATGACTGAATTCAGCCAACCCAACCATACAATATACTTCCCTATTGATGTACATGTCAAAATTTCATTTCATTTACTAAATACATCACAGATAATAATTGATAAGCCTTTCTCATTTTTCACTTGTTTTCCTGATGCTTATTGCTTTTTATTGCTATACTCTTCTACTTTGATTTTCTTCATATTTCTTGACACTACTTATTATGGGGGTGCTTTTCTTTCCTTCTTTCTTTTTGCTTCTATAGCCTCATCAAGCATGGGGGTGTGTTGGCCTTGGGCCTCCTATTCCTCTACCTCTGCTATCTCCATGCATTCCCACACCTAGGGCTGTCCGCCATCACCAATTCGTCACCATACTATACAGCTATATGGCACCCATATTACGGTCACCATAACCATACCATCAGGTCTTGGGAAGCATGCTTGATGGTATGGTGTAGTAGAATGCTGTCAAGTATACAGCTGTAAACCATACTTTACGGCTGCATTCAGTCTTGCATCAAATTTAGAGGGTGGTTGGCAACCCAAAACTGATAATTTTTCCCATGTCAAAACTTGGTGGAAGTTGAAATATTGTCACTCTACTTAAATAGGCAATTACTGATAGTCACACATTCTTCATCTTATCATCATGATGGATCATACTCAGAGATGATGGCTACTCATTCAAATTCTAGGCATATTTGTGAATACAATCATTGTTGCTCTGATCCTATTTGCAGCTCCATTGTATGATAAAGAAGCATACCATACATCAGCACTTTCTGGGGCTGCATGGGTCCTGGAGCTTCTGGAAGGTCACCCAGGGTATATCCATTGTGAACTAGGTGTATCCAAAGGAGTGTTTTGGTTCTTGGTTGCCTACCTACAACAGATGGGAATATCACACTCTAGGGGTATTCTTCTGGAGGAGCAGCTGGCCATTTTTTTGTATAGATCAGTCATGGGTATATCAGTGCACCATGCTGGTGAAAGATTTCAACATTCAAATGATACAATATCAAAGTAAGTCATCCTTGTCTAGATTCACATCTATACCTACTGGGCATCAGATATTTTTCAAAGATGCTTTATATCTTCTCATCTAAACCCTTCTACACTGACTTTGTCCACCAGCCACAGAGCACAGATCCCCCTTCTCCCTACATTGTTGACAACCCCAAGTTTCATCCTTACTTTGTGAATGCCATTGGTGGTCTGGATGGAAGTCACTTTATTAGCTCTGGTACAGCAGAGGAGCGAGCATTGGCACATGATCACAAAGGGCTTACCACTACAAACTGTCTTGCTGGATGTGATTTTGATCACAACTTCACATATCTCTCCACTGGTTGGGAGGGATCAGTTAGCAATTCAACAATGTTCTTTGATTCCCATATAACTGATTTAAGGCTCCAGTTGGGTAAATTCTATCTTGCCGATGCAGGATTCCCAGTTGCTGATGCACTTCTTAGACCATATTGAGGTGTGTGGTATCATCTGGTGGAATGGGGCTGTGCAGATCTTCAGTGTGTTGCCTTTTATTATAAATATTGCCATGATGCTTATTCATTATTAGCCCAACCAATGCACAGGAGCTTTTTAATCTTTGCCATGCATCAGCTCAAAATATAATTGAAAGGATGTTTGGTATCCTGAAGAACTGGTTTGAAATCCTGCAACACAATCCTCATCTCACACCTGCAGTACAAGCACATCTTCCTGCTGCACTTGCAGTGATACACAATGTAATCTGGAAATATGACCCTGGTGAAATTGAGGATTGTATCAAGGAGTTAGAGGCTGAAGAGTTTTTGATTGATGAATCAGATCTGCAAGGTGAGGAAGGCACAGAGAGAGAGCTGGCAGAGGGACCACCAAAGCTGTCAGGGCAACACCAAATCCACTCTGGGATCCCTGTGCAGGCTCTACAAGAAGATATGACAAATATGTTAAGGGGGATCAAAGATTGATGAAAGGGGTTAATAATAGAATGGTCAGTTGACAAAGGTGTTTCTGCACACAATATGATGGTGGGAATCCTAAGAGAACACAACTAAGGTGTCTCTTAGTAATTATTGGTTTATATACTAAATGACAACTATTTTACAATATTTGAATACTGCACTACAATGAAAGTGTACAGTTGCATAAATATTCTAAATATAGCATGCGTGAGAATTATCCATCTCACAGTCACATTTGCTGGTAGTTTTGTGTTTTATGATGTAATACTACTGCAGAAAAATGAGAAAAAATGATAATAGATGTTTGTACATGTTTCCTAACATTAACCCCTTTCTATTCTTCGACTTCCAGGTGAGTAATGATGGGATAATCGGGTACCATGAAATTTTGATATGGTCAGGATTTCAAATTTTCATACTGCATTCATGCTATCCTCCATGGTGCATTAGGATATTTGTTGTAAAAGTCACATATAGCTTCTCATGCATTTTTACAATTATCCTCTGGTTCCCAGGAGTTATTTTCATCTGTGTAGCCTTCCCATTTTACCAAGAATTCAAGTTTGTGATGACACAACTGTGAATCTAGAATTTCTTCAACTATAAATTCTGGTTCGCCTTCAATTTCAATAGGTGGTTGTGGGGTGCTTTGTTGTCCTGGTATGGTAGGGGGTTTGTAAGGTCATAAGTGGGAAACATTAATTGGTGCAGCAATTTTGAATGATGGTGGTAATTTTAGTTCTACCACATTAGGCAATATAATTTTAGAAATTGGATAGGGACCAATCTGCTTCTCCATCAATTTTGTAGATGGTCAGGTAGCATGTAAATCCTTGGTACTAAGCCACACTTTATCTCCTATTTGATACTGGGGTGCATCTGCACGTGGGCGATCCGCATAATGCTTCATGTCATCATGTGCCATGTATAATGCTGCCTCTGTCTCTGCTTGCACATTCTTCATTCACTGTACAAAGTATTTCACTGTTGTACTTTTATTGCCCTTCTCAGTTCAAATCCCATATGAGGGTTATACCCATAATTGGCATAAAAGGGCAGTACCTGTGTAGATGACTGGAATTTATTATTGTAGGAGAATTCGGCAATTGCCAGCCATTCTGGCCAATCAGTTTGGTGGTGATTGACAAACAACCTCAAATACTGCTCTAACTCCTGATTCATTTGCTCAGTTTGCCCATCTGTTTGGGGATGATATGCCATAGATAATTTGGTTTGGATACCCAAGATTTTATTAAGTTCCCTCATAAAGGCAGCTGAAAATTGTGGTCTGCGATTGGAAATTATGGTGGTTGGTAACCCATGTAATTTTCATATGTGATCATGATATAAGTGTGCTAAGCCTAAGGAACTCGTTTCCTTGGTTGTAGGGATAATATGGACTTGTTTGGTGAAGTGATCACATATGACCAAAATAGAATTGTAGCCTTGTGCCTCAGGAGGTTCAGTAATGAAATCTACTGAGATATTGATCCAGGGTCTTGTCAGGATTGGGTTCAGCATTAATTTCCCTTCTGGCATTTCCAGATAGGATTTGCCATGTTGGCAAGTATCACAACCATTCACATATCACAGTACAAATTTTGCAATTCCTGGCCACCAATAATTTCTCATTACTAGTTCCAGTGTTTTCCACCTGCCTGGATGTCCAGATAAGGAAATGTTATGATGTAAGTGGACAATTTCCTTTTGCAACTTGATGTCCTTTGGCACATACACCTTTCCTCTGAACAATATTAGCCCTTGTTCCTCACACCACTCTTCTCCTTTAATAGTCTTTTTCTTCTCTCCTTTCATTTCCTTTACTGCTATGACTACCTCTTCATCCATGTTAGTACAGTTCCAAATTTTAGATAACATTTCCTTTTTGGAACCATCTATTAATAGATGACCTTGCTGCATGGCACATATACAGAAGTACTCTGGCTTCAACAATGTGACATCTTTGTTGTCATTCTCCACCCCCTTTTTATGATCAGGTCTCCATGACAACATGTCAGCTTTCTTCATCAAGCTTCCTGGTTTGTGAATTAAGTGGAAATTATGGAAATTAAAGCGTGATAAAAATAATGCCCAATGTGCTTGGCAGTGATTTAATTTCTTGGCAGACATGAAGTATTGAAGGTTGGAATGATCTGTCCAAATCTCCAATTCTTCCTTTGCTCCTTCCAAATAATGTCTCCACACCTCTAATGCTTAGCTTATTCCCAACATTTCTTTATCATGCACATCATAATTCCTTTCCACATCATTCAACCCTTTAGATAGAAATGAACATGGATGCCATTTTCCATCTTCACACTGCATTGATAGTACTGCACCTGTAGCATAGTCAGATGCATCAGATTCTACCCTTAGTGGTCAGGTAAAATCTATGGGTACTAATACAGGACCTTCCACAAATTTCCTCTTCAATTCTTCAAATGTTCGTTGCTGAATTTCTCCCCATCTCCATACTACATCCTTTCTCATAAGATTGTGTAAGGGTGTGCTATCTTGGAAAAATTGTGTACGAATCAATGATAGAAATTTGCAAGACCCAAGAATGCTTGTCCATCTTTGACCCATTTAGAGGTGGGCCATGACATAATGACTTCTACCTTGATCAGATCCATCTTGATTCTGTCGAGTCCGAGGAATTCAATCTCTGTTGCATCAAAAGTACACTTCTCTGCTTTCAGAAATAGATCATTCTCTTTCAACTTCTGCAACACTGCTTGTACTATTTCTTCATGCCCTTCATCACTTTCCATGAATATAAGAATGTCATCAATGAATACAATTACCACGCTTATATCAATTTCTTCTTTTGGAATATTGTTCATCATATTCTGAAAGGTGGGCGGACTATTAGTCATTCCAAAAAACACGATTAATGGTTCAAATGATCTGTGATGCATAGCAAAAGCGGCTTTCCACTCGTCTCCTTCTTTGATGCGTACATTGTTGTAACCCCATTGTAGATCTAATTTTGTAAATCTCTTTGCCTTTCCAACTTTATCGATGATCGAAATTAACAGTAGGGGATACAAGTTTTTGACTGTCCACTCGATTAAATAGCAGTAGTCGGTACACATGCACTTCTTCAAATCCTTCTTTGGAAAAAAGAATATTGGTAAAGTTTGTGGGGATTTAGATGGATGTATGTAACCTTTCCTCAACTGCTCATTAATGAAATCATCAACTTCCACTTGTTCCTGCAGTGATAATGGATAGACTTTAGACTTCTTCAGCACAAATCCCAGCTTCATCTCAATTCCATGATCCCATGGTTTTCTCCTTGGCATTCTTTCTGATTCCTTCTTCTGGAACACTGACAAATATTTATAATATTTCTCAGGTACCAACTCTTCCACTGATTTATCAATCTTCAGGGGATTTGGATTCCATGATTGCCCTCCACAAATAAACCGAAATAGATCATTTGGATCATTTTTCTCAATCATGATCAGTTTCTCCCCATTGGGCATTATTTCATCAGGAACCTCCTCTACCATGACTGAATACTTCCCATACTATTCTTCTCTCTCTTCACGTTCTTCTCTTTCTTCAACTGCCTGATAAACACATTGCATTCTCTAGGACAACGGTTCATTTTCACATCCCCAGTTTTCCAATCAATGCTAGGGTTGTGCTTATGTAACCAGTTGTATCCTATTATTAGATTAGTCTTTCCAAGGTTGCACACTTCAAATATGGCTCTCTCTTTGTGACCCTGGTAGGACATAATCAATGTCACCTCTTCAGTAATACTTCCTCCCTTATTCACTGTTCCATCAATGTTATACACGATCACAGGTTGCTCCAGTTTACACATGTGAATTCCATTGCCACGGACTAATGCACAATTTATAAATAAACCTGTAGCACCACTGTCTAACAATGCCTCAACATCTACCATTGCATGAGTGTCAACAGTCTTCAACCCTACTGTCAACATTACTTCACGTTCAATGTGAGCTGATCAGATAAAGATTTTCAGAACTTTCCGAGTTTGGCTATTTTTGGATTGATAATGTGCTTTGATCCTAACCCTAGCTCAGTTATGTAGTTTAGAAATGAAATTGAGAATGTAATATCATAGGATCAATTGGGCAGGGATGTGAATCATTGGTTTCCTCCATTGTTAATACACCATATTGATTATGAGTCTCCAATGGGGAAACCTTCACTGGGACTGCTTGGGAAAATTCTGCTCTTCAGTAGTCGCTTCTCAGATCTCCCTCTTCTCTCTGCAATACCTAGCTGTATGACCCAATTTTCTGCAAATGAAACATTTGATTGAGGGACATCTCCCTGCATGATCAACATCCATTGCATCTGATGCGGGCTGACTAATTCTTGACTGATTGAGAAGTGTCACTGCCATGGCCAGTGGTTGTGCCTTCATCTCCTGTACAATCAATGCTTTTCCTTTTTCGGAACTTCCTCCCAATGACCTTCCAAATTTAGAACCTGTGTGCAGGTGTAACAATTTCAACTCTGCTTGCTCTTGGCAATATTGCCAATCAAGTTTGAATGCCCATTCATACCACTGCTCCAATGTAGAAGGCATAACCGGTAATCAATATATTGACTTGAACAAGGACAGATTACATAAGTCCTGCCTTCAAATATTCAATCAATGCAGTATTGCCTAAATTGGTTTGTGAAGCTTTGGCTTTAAATTGCAAAATGAATTCATCTGCTGAAGAAGACCCTTGCCGCATGGTCTTCAACTTCCCTACTGCTGTCACCCTCAGATTAGGATCACTGAATTGAGCTTCCAATTTTCCAAGAAAATCTTGAAAACTCTTATACAGCTCATGACCCTGCACTATTTGATTGATGGCTTCCTTCCTCCAAAATTGCGCCTTTCCCCCTTGCATATATGAAAGTGCAAACATGATCTTGAATTCAGTTGTTAAGAATTCAGGTTCGTGACCTTTAATATATAATATAATAGAACTAATAAAGGATTTAGTATCCTTCATCATTCCATCAAATAATTGTGGCAGTGTGAATTTAGGTAAGCAGACTTTGCCATCTCTGGCACTCCTTGCTGACTTTCTTCATGATGAGATAAGAATTCATCCACCTCTTCCTCCACTGTGGGTACTGGTTGAATAGGATTTTGGAGCATAACAAAATTTACTAGTTGAGAAAGCTGCATAGTGAGAGCATCAACTTTCTTTTCCAGTGTGGGAACAGGATTAACAGAACTGGAAGTAATGTTGTCACCCATGATGTTGTGGCTAAAAATAAAACCTAACAAAGTTCTTCAGCCGACTCAGGACTGTTTCTTTGGCTACCCAATTTGGTAACTACTCAAAACAATTGACCATGAAAGGCTGTAACAAGTATACTAAAAATAGTACACTAAACCAGATCCGAACAGTTGTCTAGTTGCAGCTGTCCTACAGATGAGTACTGCCTTTTGAGCACTGACAACCACAATGTACATAAGGCAGTGCTGATGTGTGGATTATGAAAGTGAAACTGATTATGTAATTACAAGTTACTCCTGTCTCATGACAAGAGGATTGGGTGATTGATAATCAAATGTGGTGGGGTGAGACAAAGTGAGGGCACACGGAATAAGAGTTGTGTTCTTCTGTCAGGGCAACACCAAATCCACTCTGGGATCCTTGTGTGGGCTCTACAAGAAGACACAATGAATATGTTAAGGGGGGGGTCAAAGATCGATGAAAGGGGTTAATAATAGAACAGTCAGTTGACAAAGGCATTTCCACACACAATATGATGGTGGGAATCCTAAGAGAACACAACTAAGGTGTCTCTTAGTATTTATTGGTTTATAGATGCTGACAAGAGGAGGGATGACATTGCAGAACATATGTGGATCCAATATCAACAGGACCTTGAGGCAAGGGGAGAAAACTAGCATGTACTGGATGATATTGTCCTCATGGTGTCACAGATGTTGAAATTTGAAAGGTACATGAAATTGTACTATACATGTACAGTACATCATACAAGGAATACAGAGAAATACAATGTAATGGCTACAGTCAATTGAAACAAGATTAGCAATACATTCCTTCTAAAGGAAACCCTAGGTCTTTCATCTGCCTCTGAACCCATGCCTTCCTCAGACCATCATGCTTCAGTGCAATGTAGGCATCTGCAGTGGCAGAATCTACTCTGAACAGATCAATAAACACAATCATACAATTGTCACTTAAATAAGACTCCTGCTCTTGAAAAAGATCCATTGCTTTGGCCCAACACTCAGGTGAAGTGTCAGAACACATGCAGTCTGGCTGCATTAGGAGGCTGCACTCAATTGTACTGTTGAAGCTATCAAGAGATTCCTTGATGCCGTTCAATGCAACAGCACCAGTTACAGCCATGTGCTGCTTTTTGCTGCTCATCAATAGTGACACACTAAGCACTGACTGTTTACATTTAGACAATGTAGATGCTGTGGTAGTAGCTGCTTGGGAAGTGGATGTGGTAGAATGAGGGTTAGGGGTGCCTGCCAAATCAGTGCCAAGGGGCAAAGGAGGAGAGATCAGCAGTGAAGATGGATATGCTGATGATGGTAGGGGGGGGGCATGATCACCATCAGAGGCATGCCCCCCATTAGATCTGTTGCTAGGGATACCATCTCCATGTCTCTAGAGGGGGTTGTCAATGCCAAGAGCATTATTGCCAGGTGGATCTTGAGGGAGTGCACTGAGTGTTGTGTTTGTGGTGCCATGAGTTCCTTGTCCAGGTCAATAGATGCTATGGCCCTTCACAAGGCTGGGCATGAGTGGGGACATAAGATTGTAGAGCACAAAACCCTTGTGTGCGAATACAGCACTCACAAGATGTTTCTATCAATTTTCATCAGATTCTGAATAGTAATTAATATGAAATGCACTGTTGTGTACTCCTTCCACACTGACTGCTCTGCAACACCAATATTCTTGCATCCTATCCCAGAAAGGCCTTTTAGAGTGGTAACTAGATTGTATTGAGTACAGAGCTGCCAAATGCTTAGTGAGTGGTGATCAGCAGAGATTAGTATGTACATACATGGCCATATTTTGAGGAACATGCGGTTGAATTCTTGGCAAGACCCTTAACAGGAGGGATCTTCGCCATCTCCTGGACAGCAGCAGTCCATGTAACCTGCTTGAAAGATCCACCGTCACCAGCCTCAGACTTCTTAGACACAAGAAACAAGATTAAGCACTCTTCTTCTGCAGATGTCCAGTGACACCTTTCCACAGGTTTCCTGGCAGGGTCAGTTGTGGGATTAACTACTTTATGACCATGATTAGCAGGTGGCAGCAATGGGGCTTCATTGCTGGAGCTTTACGAGGCACTACAAGTTTGCATGGTGTGGATTGTGGTGTCACACATGTGTCACAAAATGACCAATCTGGCTGCTCAGGCCCAGTTTGGATGCGAACCTTCAGGAACATTTGGACCTGTTGAGGACAACCTACCGGCAGGTGCCAGAAGAATTTCATTTGCCATCTCCAAACTGTATCAGTCGACTCTAGATAATTGATGGCAATGGCAATTGATAACTGTACTAACACATTTGTTCAATGGTATATAGAGAGGGTGCTTCCAATGCAACAATCAGATCATTACCAACACCATGTTTCCTGTTCCCCGCCAAAATTCTTCACAGCAAGAGGTCTTTGCTCAAGTTGTACAAGTATTGGTTGTTCTCATTATCAATGTTGTTATTCCTGAAGTCATCAAGATTGTACGCCAGTATAATATCAAGGAGCCATGTTATACATCAATTCTCACAGGGCGAGGTTGGGTGGATGAACTACTCCATGGTCATCCAAAATGCATTCGCACATCACTTGGAGTGAATAAGCATGTTTTCAGGGCTCTTGTACTGGAATTATGACAGATGGGTCATGGCAATTCCAAGTATATCACACTTGAGGAGCAGGTTGCAATCTTTCTACATGGTTGTGTTACTGGTCTCCCTATCTGCCATCTTGAGGAACGGTTTCAACATGCACCTGAGACAATTTCCAAGTAGGTGCCTCATTTATGTATTACTCGTACATTTTAGACTTGTTATTCACAGATATTTCCGTAAAATGGCTCAGATATTTGCATTTGCTCCATTTAACTCCAAATATATGAAGCAAATAACTCCTGACGATCCTCCTTCTTCACAACTTTTCAATAATCCAAAATTATGGCCTTTTTTCAGACATGCCCTGGGTGCGATTGATGGTAGCCACATTCATGCTACCACTTGTGCTGATCATCGCGAAACTTGTCGCAACCGAAAGGGTTTTATATCACAGAACTGTTTGTTCTGTTGTTCCTTTGATTTTCTCTTCACATATGTCCTTACTGGATGGGAGGGATCTGCTTCAGATGCCTGAGTTTATGAAAGTGCGATCTCAGATGATTTGATTATACCCAATGGATGGTATCTCCTTGCTGATGCAGGCTTTCCGCATTGCAAGGAGCTTCTGGTTCCCTATCATGGTGTTCATTACCATCTTGCCGAATGGGGGCAAGCTACCTTATGGTATGTTGAGCTCATTTTTGACTAGAAGATCAGTCTGATTCATAAATGCTCAGTCCACAAAATAAAGAGGAGATTTTTAACTTGCGGCATGCTCAGGCAAGAAATGTAATTGAGCGAATTTTTGGAGTACTCAAGAAATGCTTCCACATACTTCTGATTGGACCTGAATACGACATGACGGTCCAAGCACAGATTCTCACAGCATTGTGTGCTCTGCATAATTTTATTTGCATTCATGATCCTCAGAAAGAGGAGCTACAGGGCGAAGAGAACAACAATGGTGGCAACACTGGTGACAGCTTTGTTCAACAGGTCAGGGATGTAGAGGATAACAACTTGCATGGTGCTGTTGTACATCGGCGAAACCAGATTGCGGAATCAATGTGGAATAGCTATCAGGCAGTTTTACAAGAACGTACAGCTAGTCAAGGAGATGTCGACAACTACTTGTACAACACAGACATAGAATGATTAAAATGGGGCCTGCCGTTGAATCATTTGCAGCACGTAATGCAGTGTATTTTCCCACTGTGTGTCAGACATGGCTATGAGGCTACCTGCAGCATTTGGATTGTTGCTGTAATAAAACAAAAGAGCACCCTTGTCATTATCATCAATATGGTTCACATCCTTAATCAGCTCCATCGCCAACTCAATTCTCCAGGCATCTGATTGAAACAGGCTTTGTTGCATAGTCGTATTGAGATTGTTGATGGCGCCAGTTGCTCCAATGAGGGCCGATATACTGGTACTTGTCTTTGCTGATCCAGCTGTAGATTGTGGCTTCGAAGCGTTCAAGGGTTGTTTTGATAATGGTTGATCAGGTGTTGGATCATCCTCCGATGCATGTTTGCGCTTTTCCGATGTCTTAGATTTCACTGACTTCACGCTAGGAGCTGATTTCGCGCTAGGAGCTGATTTCACACTAGGGCCTGATGCTGAAGC
>QLOK01010663.1:0-18373 GCA_003313805.1 Tricholoma flavovirens
AGCTTCTTGACAGTAGGCTTGGATCAATACTAGAGACTTTACTTATGACTACCTAATCCAAATATACTCCATTAAAGATGCATAGACTCTGCAGTAGGGTCAGCTTCTTGACAGTGGGCTTGGATTAATACTGGAGACTTTACTTGTGACTACCTAATCCAAATATATTCCATTAAAGATGTATAAACTCTGCAGTGGGGTCAGCTTCTTGACAGTAGGCTTGGATCAATACTAGAGACTTTACTTATGACTACCTAATCCAAATATATTCCATTAAAAATGTATAGACTCTGCAGTGGGGTCAGCTTCTTGCCAGTGGGCTTGGATTAATACTGGAGACTTTGCTCATACCCCAGTACATTACAGGGCATTACATTTCGAGCCATCTCAAGATATTGATTACAAATCACGGAAGGCTATGGCAGACTCTCCCAGTTTCACTGATGTAACAAATCTGTGTGACTTTTTTCTTTTATGACCATCATCATGTCATCCCCGTTGCCCTGTTGTTGTTAACTGGGGGGTGGTTCGGTACCTTGTCATGTCCGGATAATCAGGCATGGCACGCTTCCTCAAAGTGGGGGGTGGTTCAGTACCCTGTCATGTCCGGATAATCGGGCATGGCACACTTCCTCAAAGTGGGGGGCGGTTCAGTACCTCAAGGTGTCATGTCCGGATAATCAGGCATGGCACGCTTCCTCAAAGTTGGGGGCGGTTCGGTACCCTGTCATGTCCAGATAATCAGGCATGGCACGCTTCCTCAAAGTGGGGGGCAGTTCAGTATGATATCATGTGTCTTTTTGATAGAGAGATAGGACAACAGTGATATACAATGGCTAGGGCTGGCGTTCTTGGGAATAAGGGTAGCACATATAGCTCGGAATAAGGTGAAGTACATCCCTACCTATCTGTAAACACTCTTCGCAGTCCATAAGTATGCCAGTTTCTCACTACACACCACCTTCGGGTTGACATGACCCACAGCCCAGAACATTGCATCCCTGTGTTAAAGCTTTAGGGAGCAAAGATAGCGCATATAGCTGGGAAAGTGAACTTTGTACGCCACTATCAATGCAGAGAATCCATCTAATGCGGCATTCCAGTGCTTTTTGATGGCACCATGCTTGTGGGTATGTCATTCACTTTTGCGCATCCTATGTGGTCGTAAGCCCTAGGTTCTCACCTTACCACCAATGCTACCTTCCTTATGCCCTAGGGCCTCCCAGCAGCTATGCATGGCGACACGCAGGTACGGAGCAGTACACTTTCCTTCGCAACTTATTGCTTATGCATTTCCTTATGCATTTCTCTATCAATAGAATGAACGAATAAAGATACAGGATGATATGGCAGCATCAGGATGGAATGGGAGGGGAGGGGATTTCAAGGGGGATGGGGAAGCGGCGAGGATATGGGTATAGCCTGAGGTACAGAATCTACGGATGTAATTAGTACAGTTATGTAATGTGAGATAATGTTAGTTAATGTTACTAACAATGGTCAAGAGTTTCAAAATTTTTTGCAAAACACGAATAACTTCAGAACACATTAAGATCTCGTAAATCGGCTTTGGATATACATTGACTAACATGTCTAATATATGGATCAAATATTACTTTGGCATTATCCTGGGGGAAATGAGCCTCGGAACGATACCGAGCACAGAAACATCAAAAACAGGGTGTTTCAAAACTTTTGTCACAAAATGTCACAATGCCGACTGAGCCTCCGCTTCGGCGTGACCATCTACTAACATCAGTTTTGAATGTGCGGAGTTCGAATATTTCTCATCTCTGTTTGATTTGTCACGCTGAAGGATCGCGTTCTCAGATCGCTCCAACCAAGCATCCAGAGACCAGTAGACTTTCGATTTATGATGTTATATGTAATAATTACATGTCAGAACTTTCCCAGAACTTTTGACCACTCACAGAATCAATATTAGCTTTTTGTTCCTTAAAATTGTGATACTCACTCCAAGATTGTTGTGCAGAATAACATCTGCTTGCTCTGATTACAATCGGATTTTTGATCCACAAACATATGACATATATAAAACATGATCTCAATAAACTTTGGCAGTATAGTAGCAGGAATGCATTTATAATTGGATTTTGAAACTCTCTACCATTTTGAATGCCGCTACACATGATAGTAGTTAATAGAGTGTATTTGCAACTCTTTTTTTCTGATGTATAAGGAAAATTTTCCATGATCGTGGTAAGCTGATTGGCTGACAGGCTTTAAAAAAAAGGTTACAAATACGCTCTAATATATGGATTCCTTACTGGGAACATTGAAATTTCACCCAAGGTTTAAGGCCTATCCCCTGAGAGCAGTCCTTATCCGAACATTTACCCTGGGCATCACCAAATTTTGCCCAATTTTAATCCAGATATCCTCAGGCATTTTCAAAAATTTCTTCTATTTTTATCCGCACAGGGATCAGGCATTTTGGGGGGTTGTCGGGTCCTTCAAGTTCAGGCAGCTGGTCAAATTTTGGTGGCTGTGTAACATTTGCCTGCGGTTAACCTTAACCCTAATAGGCTTTCAAATGAAACCATGAGAAATGCCAAGTGACTCAGAGCAAGTTCAAGCTCAAGTTGTTCAACAACTTCTTCAAGTCTGCTGAGTTGGCGTGTCCAGAAACTTTTGATTCACGTATTCTCACTCTCATATCTTACCATATTCCTGGTGGCTGTTAAAAGCACTGGTCTGACTTTTAGTCACCTGCACTGGTATTGATTCTGACTTTTTGTCACTCAAGGCCATCGCTTGCCAGTGAACCTCTACCAGACGTTTGTGTTAATTTCAAGTTGGTTGCAATACTAGGAGCATTTTTTCTTCGAAATGGCCGATGAGGAGACATTCCGTACCACAAGCACCTTTTTCAACGAAATCCCTTGGAGAACAGATGCTGTCTCTGCCCCCAGTGGTCTTAATAAATTGGAATCGGTATCTGATGTGTGTGTGAGTTGACTCACTTTTCCATTATTTTCTGTTGATGCTTATTCTGCAAAGGTGTACTTGGGTGTGATTCGTGAACAGGAGAAATTGTGCCAATCTGGGTCAACATACTTTGCAGGAATGGAGAAATTGATGGTCCTGCAAAGATTTTGTCTAGCTGGCGACTTTCCTGAGAAACAGGCCGACATACTTGTGAAGGAATTTCTGAAGTATGGCCTCCTGGATGCAGTCGCATTCATTTTTGATACAGCATCAGAGAGCAATTCCATAGAGAGGGGGGAAGTGCCATTCATTGATAAGATTGTGCGTATCTTTTTCTCTGCAACATTACTTACCTGTTTAAGATATGCCTCTCAGGGCCATGCAACTATGGGTGACTGGCCCAAAGTTGTCAAAACTGCAATCAGACGCATGGAATCGGATAGCACATATATATTTCTTGGTGCAACGACGGTTGATGATTGACTCTCTGCCTGTTATCACGCGGTTTGTCATGCCACGGGGAACGTTCACAGGATGAAGATTATCCAAAACTTTGCTGCTGCTGCATTTCATCTGTACTATCTTCTCCGAGTACGTGTGCTGTGCTCTCCGTATTTTTTGTTTCCAACACTCTAATCATCAGGGTAATTTGTACTTGCCCAATGACAAGAATGATCTGAAAGAGGCACTTAGAAAGTAAGGGCATAACTCATGACCGACCTTTCATAATGTTCACAGTGCGCAGATATGGTGTTTCAGTAGACCACAAGGATTTTGACATAGCGCCAGAAATGTTACAAAACCCTTTATATATCGCTCTTGCCCTTTCACCACTATTCCTCCTTGTCAATCATTCGTTAATTAATGTGTCTTTTGGGAAGACGAAAATGTTTGAGGTATGAGAGCACTTGAGCGGGAGGGAGGCATCTGATTCCTAAATGTCATTATAGCTTTGGAAAGCATTCGGTAACAAACGACCCATCATAATTAGAAAGGTTGAAAAACGACTACTGAGGGTTATATTTGATATTGTCACCTCGAAAACAGCCGTAACAATTCCAGGGTTATTGGAGGGAGCATTCACAGATATCTCCGCGATGGGTATAGTGCTGCCAGCTGGTTCACAGCCGGTGAGACCTTCTTTTATCATGCATGGGCTGACTTTAATTCGATTTCTCAGATAACCAAATACCAAAGGTCCCCGTTGTTACCTCTGAATGTCGTGTGAACCACCATGTGAATTCTCCTGATTCCTCTGCACATGGTGCAGCCTCCATACGTGGTGGACCTGGGGTTGCAGTGTACGCGGAAGAGGAGGAGGAGGAGGAGGAGGAGGAGAGTGATGAGGACGAAGAACGCGTTTGTGAAAGATTGCACCGTCTTGGAGATAGGAATTCTGAGGAAGATGATAGCTGTGGACAAGGAAATAGTGACGCTTGGAGAGGGGCTTATCGACACCAACAACCAGAAAGGCTCACTGGCAACTCTGATATGGATATCGCCATGAATAGAGCAGGTGATGTGGATAGAGAAGGCATCGCACAGAAAGCAGAACAATCGGGAAGGGCTGGAGGGGAGGATGAGAATCCTAGCCCAATGGATGTTGACGCGGATGCAGCAGACGTTGCAGACCGAGGAGAACAATCTGGTGTGGTGGACTCAGATGTGGGCATGACAGAGGGCAGTATACATGAGCTCGACAAGGCTCCAAACGATGCAACTCCAGAATCAAGCCCCAGCAAGATTCCTTCTCCCTCCGATTCACTCTCCCACGAAAAGAACAGTCCAATTGCTGGCGAAAAGCGAAAGAACCCGACACGAGAGGCAAAAACGAAGAAAATGGATGAATTACCCCTTCCACCGCCAAAAACAAAGCTAAAGTCAAGGTCAATGCCAAAGCCCAAGCCAAAGCCTGGATCAAAATTTCAATCACGAGCGCAGCCTGTAGATGCCGTGGAACACAACTATTTTGAGGAGATCGAATTCGGAGGTGCTAGCAGACTTGTTCATATCATTGACTTAACGCAGGACATGGTCAGTCATTTGCCATCACCAAACCTTTCAAGAACTCGAAAGGTATGTACAGTTATTACACATTACTTTAACTCATATTTTATCTACAGAAACGATTTGTAGGCAAATCGGTACGGCTATGGGCTCCTGGGAAGGTTGACCCAGTTACGTACACCCCATCATTCCATGTAAGCTCTATCTAGACTCATTCACTACAGTATAGTGACCTTAGGCACTCCCTAGTTCGCCAATGAGTGCTCCATGTTCAAAGTTATTCACAATGCTGTCATAGCGGGTTATAAAGATGGCCGACCTCTGTGGATGGCATGTCCAGAGGAGAGCGCATTTCGCATACTCTCAAAGCAGGAGTTCGAGAGCAAGAGTGACCAAGAGATCCAATCAATATTCCGCCGAAAACATGTTGTGATACATGACCAATTTGAGCCTACACTCGCTTTTGACGAAAAGGGTTTGAAAACATTAGGGGACCTGTACAAGTCTGTGACGATCCATGGTGTGTACAGTGAAATGTCCTTGTTGTGCTCTGACATCCTGATTATGCACCAGATTACTCAATTGAAAACTCCTTTGAAGCCGAATCATCTCGCCACCTGAAGGGTACTTTGGAAGATATGCTGAGGTGCCACAGGGAGAAAAGTAAAATCCTCAATGCACTGGACTTCCCAATGCTGTCCACTCCTCATCCTCCCACGTCATTTGCATCCGATCTTTTAGCATTCAGTGCCACTGTCGATTTACCGATGTGTGGTCGTGCTATTTCATTTCCAACAGCAAGTACTAGATGGGGCCTTGCGGCAACTTCAGGTGCTCACCATCTCTGGCATATCGATTGCAACGGCTTCTACACCTATGTTGACACCCAAACTGGCATGAAATGGTGGATCGTTGCAAAGCCCAAACCTGGGTTGATGCATTTCTCTGATTCTGCGCTTTTCACTGAAGGATACAATATTTCCGCTGCCAACCTGGAGAAGTGGGACCTTGAAGCAGTCCTTCTTTGCCCTGGATCCAGATTGTAAGTTGTATCTGCTTGGCATCCCCATATTCATAACCATTGTCCCATAGGCTAATGCGGCCAAACACACCACTTTTTGTTGTGATGCCAGAATCTGCAATTTGTCATGGAGGTCATTTTTATGCCATGTCCATGATCCAAGACACGGTTTTCGGGCTTTATCATATGTTTGTCGCTAGCAAGAGGGTGACAAACACAGAACACAGCTATGATGCACATCTTCTACTTTGAAGGATGGTTACTTATCTTCACTATGTCCTCGTCAAGCGTGGGTCTAAGCTAGATTTGTTGACGCCACCACCCACTCCTCATATTCCTGATGTATCCACCTTTGAAGGGATACTTGACCTGCTCATGTTATGCATCGTCATGGAACTTGGGGATCTCATCAACCCTCTGGCTTACAGGAAGGAATATCAACATGGTCCTAAACATGACTATGATCGGCTGTGCACTATCCATGCCCGTGGGTTATCTAGGGACCTTTGTCTTTGGTGGTGTGCATGCTACATGTTTCTCGACCCCGAGAAGGAATCGTCCATCGATGGTGACCTTGTATTCAAGAGCCTACTCTCCCAGCATATTGCTGCACTGATTTCGTATAAGACTATGGCAGAAGAAAAGGATGTTCAAGGTGAAGTGTTCGAGTGCACAGCAGATGTTCTGATAGATTTGCTGAAGAAGTATTTCCCTTCTTCTCTGCGTTTTGGGGTTAGCAAGGGCTTCGAGTGGGCAGGGCCAAAATACACTGTTAAGGCTAGGGCAGCAGTGCTATCCTCATACGCAAGATGTAGGCATTGTGCTTTCTTTATACACAATATACTTACAAAGGTATTGCAGGCTGCGATATCCTGAGCCTAGGGGCAACTCCTGTGGACCTGGACTTCGTGCACCAATACAACGAGCTGGTTGTGGAGTCAGAATCTGATGCTAATTCCTCGGATGACTCCGACTGTGACAGTTAAGAAAGCGATTCAGACAGATATGATGAAAGCGAATCAAGCAGTGACAATGAAAGTAATCTGAACAACTTGGATGATTTAGGTATATCCAGTGTTCCAATTGTCTTTATATGCTGCTCACCTGCCGATGTCATAGCTGATTGTCCACGTCCATGCAAATGCCGGAGACGCGAATATGCCCTGGCATCATTATAGCTGGTATCATTGTTTTTAGCCTTAACCATGAACTTGAAAGCTACTGTCACATATTGTGGGTTTCAAAATGCATTTTTTAAATATAAGTTGGGTTGTGTTGTCAACATATGTTAAAATTATCAATATGTCCAGGCCTTGAAAAATATGGACTAAAGTAGATAAGCTTCAAATCCATGAATGCTGTGTCCGAAAATGAAGGTATGTCTAACAAAGGAACAAATTCAAGAAGCCTAATGGGCTTCAGCTTCAGGGTGTATGAGAAAGCATAAATGGCATATTTTGCCCCACGTTCAGCTACTCCTGGTCAGTTAGGTCCAAGTCACCTGCCGTGTGTGAGTCGCAGAAATGGCTACGAAACATGAGGTGCATGGTGATGAGTGCGCACATGTCACACTTGACAAACAAACCCCTTGGTTAATCCGGGCCTGTCCATGCAGTCCAACTTGACGAACCTTCGCCAGTCAGTTTGGCGGCTCAAATCCCTCCCATTAAATTCGGGGGCGGGGAGGGCTGCTGGGTCCATCAAGTCTGTTCCTGCACATCATGGTTAGGCCTGCATTCTAACGAAAGCCTCACACACCTGCGATGGCGTATGTCCTTTTCAATGGCCTTCCGGATTGGAGCATTATCCCATGTTCATCATGGCCGTAAACGGGTGCAGGGCAAGGTGTGCTGATGTCTTGAATCCAGGTGTAGTAAGTATCCCGACATTGCATTGTAAAAAAAATTGGCAACTAACCTCGCAATAAATACTGCATCACCAGAACTCCACGCATTGGGTACATTCTCTCTAATGGTACTGGGTGGCGGTGCAGGTTGAGTGCTTGCTTCTGGAAGGGAAATTGAGACTGACCCAAATACCCACACCGACCCTTAGCACATTCGGCGACATATTCACCCTGGTAATGCCCAGTTGTTGTTAAGTATATTGCTGCTTCGGTAAATGCTGGCTCCTCGCTGAGTGGTTCTAACAGTGGACACAAGCATCCAGGCTCAAGGTACTGATGAGTGGCCCGATAGCGATGCAGCCCTGATGGCAGCACGCGCATGCCCCCAGTGACAGGCCTGTGGCAGCAATGTGGTGTTAATTCAATGTAGAGGCAATGGCGGCATACCAGTAATGCACGACCAAATCCATCATGGTTGGGTCAAAGGACATGACATAGCAGCTTTGTAGACGTGACATAGCATCTTTTGGCGGTAGGTTGGGAATGAGACGACTGCCAGAGGCTGTGGATTGCCAAGCATGCTGGCGATAGATTTTGATTTGAGTGGTAGCTATATGGCAAAGGGGTGCGTTTGGGTTGCAGATGGACTGAATTTTTGCTGACTCTTATCTAAAGTCGACCCAGTTAAATCGAGTCACCTCTTGCCGACCCTGACGGTTCCTCTGACTCATTTTGACTCACATGTCAAGGGCAGTGATGCTATTTGAACTTAGGGCTCAGCATTAATTGTTTCCTGTTCCTCCTTCCTTGCACCCCCAATGTCTGACACTGAAAACGACCCTCCTGCCAGCACTGGCCTGGCAGCCAACGCCCTCACACTTGGAAGAAGGAAAAAACCGTGAGCTATTCTGTACTTCTGCCTGTGCTGCAATGACGCCGAGGTCTAGATGTGCCAGCGATCCTTTGGTCCATCATGGATGGCACTTTGGCAGAACAGTACATGCGATGTGTAACATTCAAGTGTTGGTTACAGGTGGCATCATCCTTTTAGCTGAGGAGGGGGGGGTTGCAGAAGAATTCCTCACATCCGAGTGTGTCCCATTCGCCTCCCTGCGCATCAACTAACACGGCTTTCTGTGCAGGCAAAGGCAGGAGTACAGGGTTTTTCAGCAGCTGCTAAAGATGGTGCCCTGGCTGCCCGAGCGCCTCATGGAAAGCTCGGAGGAAGAATGCATGATGATAGCCGATTTGGTGAGTGCGTCCTTCTATTCCAGTGATTAGTTATTGGACCATGCACCATCTATTGAAGATTCAAAGGGCATAGCGAGTGCGAGGTCAGATGATACGAAGAGTCTGAAGGGCATCGTTCTGGATTGGATAACCCCCTGAAGCAAAGCCCTAGATCCGCTGCTCTCCCGCAACATTAAGACAACCCGTGGCTACCACCACCCAGTCACTGGAGCCCTTCTCTGCCCAGTTGAGCTAGACTGGAGCGATGCGGAGTGAGATTCCCTTTTCATTTATTTATCGGATGCTAAGCAGGTGACTTAGAACTCGTGAAAAGCTTTCCAGTGGTGAAATGACAGTCCACGGTGATCAATGGCCCTTGCTGGTGTATGCAAGCCAGGAATTCAACCCTGAGGAGCCTTGGGATGGGCTCTTCAGAAGCCAGCTTCTTGTCTGGGTCAGTATGCATTAATCTACATCCGTATTATTTGCTCCATTGCCTGCAGGCCTACAAGCACATCTTTACCTCTCCCAGCTCAGTAGAGAAGGAGGTCAAGGCAATGAGATCGGGCAACGCTCACATACATGGCATGACTCGGGTCACCCCAGCCTCCTTAGCCTATGTAGCTATGCAGGTGTGTATGGCATCAAAGTTTAATTCCTTGAGACTG
Organism: Tricholoma flavovirens; assembly: GCA_003313805.1. NCBI lineage: Eukaryota > Fungi > Basidiomycota > Agaricomycetes > Agaricales > Tricholomataceae > Tricholoma > Tricholoma flavovirens. The sequence continues at coordinate 9,722 of QLOK01010663.1, forward strand.
AACGTCCAGCCAGCTTCGCTTTTCGTTGTCATCGTCATCTGTGTTCTGCAGGTCCGACACCTCGACAGACTCGGAGCGGTTCTATGGGAGCGTCTTGGATTTCTTGAATGATCCCGATGAGAAAGAGGACGTTGCTGACTTACTGAACTGGTGGAATTGGCGAGTATTGTTCCATTTACGCTTCCCAAGCTTTGCCTGTGAAAGCTGATATCCATGTTTTTGCAGCCAGGTGTTCCCCAGTTACATAACACGTGAGGGCAGCGGAATAATGAAGCAGAGTGCATTGGCCAAACTGAAGGAAAAGAGGGCTAGATTGAAGGAAATACAGAATCAGGGGGGGGCATAAATAAGAGCTATTCTACAGGTTAGGGCAATCGTGTTATCAACCCAAAGCGACTTACTTTTCCTTGCCATCCTTGACTGACTGAGAAGGGCCGATCCAAGAGCATATTACTACCCTTGATGATCAATGTTTTGTACAAATGATGTGAGTTCATATTTCTTATTTGATGCCTGACGACAGAGCGATGAATTGAAGCTATAAGTTCCTCCTTTATTTATGCTCCGATGTCAATGTACCATGGAAATTGTGCCGACTAGAATATCGCGGATATTTCAAATGGATTACTATTTCACTCGTTGCCATGAAAATAAAGCATTCAAGCTTCAACCAGACTTAGTTTCCACAACTATTATGATGATCAACCTCCAGAGGAGAGTAAGATGTAACTGATGGAAGTGCATATTACTAAATGATGGATAATCCAATTGTAAATAAAATGCCAGGTCGCTGTTCCACATCATAACCGAGGCATGCGGCCCAGGCTGGGCTTCGGAAAATGCAATTACATCAGCATCAATTTATATCAAAGTTCAGATTTATGAGTCACTGCTGGTGTGACTTAGGCTTTTCCCTACCACTGTTGTGTCTCGCTTGTGCTCCACTGTTTCTTATCAGTCCCTGGTTCTCCTGCAGGTCTGACTTTTCGTCACCTGCCATGAGTCTGACTTTTCGTCACTCAGCCTTGGGTTTGGATTTCCCCTATCGGTAGCTTGCCCAGAAGGCCTTGAGGAGCCTATCAAAGCGTCCGAGGTGAGGGTCCCTTTGCTTACCTAGCCCTACCAGCTATGCAATGCCCGTCCTTTACTCATGCCTGGGAAATTGGCGCAAGCGATGTGTAGCTGTATTCTGAGGGCGGCGGCTGGCGACGGATACTAATGTGTTTCCTTACCCCAGGCGACCCACTCCCTTTAAGAAAGGCATGAATATGCCTGATATTAGATGTGGCTGGCTAAAGTGCCTTTTTCCAGACAGGCCCAATTTTACCCGTTCGTTGCGCTGCTAGGTGGGACTCGATTATCGAATTCAACACTCTGGCCAGGCCACCAGCCCCCTCAGCATGAGCACCTTATGCAGGAGCCAAGGCCGTGCTGGAACAGAGCCAGTAAGTCGCGGACTCTGCTGCTGGGCTTAGCACCCCTCTTCCTTCTTTCCTTCAAGCTCTGCTTCGCTCAAACGCAGGGTTGGACTGGTGCTGCGCAGGTTAGTAGCCCTCCCATTACCCCATGCAGCTGGTCATTGATTCCTCCATGCCAAGCTTCCATGGCTAGGCTTTTCTCAATGCCGTATTCCCCCCTCCACCTTAGCCAAACGCACAGCTGGCAAGTTGGTGGAATCCACTGTTCGACTTAACTGGAGCTTACTCTGAGCAGCACACCATATTAGTGCATTCCCACTAGCCTCGAGTTGCTGGTTCCGAGCTCAACCCCTTGCTCGAGTCCTCCTGACAGCAAGGGTGTAGCCTTCATTTATGATAATCCCACAAATGCTGCCCCTGTCTGCTTTCTGAGCTAATCGCGCATGTCGCCATAGCGCTTGGTGCTGGATTTTTGTCACAATCGAACCCCTTCGGATGGCATCCTGATTCAAGCCTTTGACTTGAATTGGACTATCAGCGGCATGTTGCCATCCCCTTCACAGCATCCCCCATCAGGAGCAAGATCACATCAAATGATCAATGGCAATGATTTGTTGGGATGGATGCAGCTTGACTGCTGCAGCTCGATTCTGCGCACAATGAAACATTTCTAACCGAAATCCCTGATGCGGCGGCACCCCCAGGGGTCCAGGCGGCTGAGTGGGCACCTTTCTCAATGGACGACACTTTGCTGCCTGGCAATCCCAAACAGCCTCGCCCCCTTTATTTGCGGTGGTCTAACTGCAGTGGGAGACTGATGTGCTCACTGATATATGATGGGTGGCATGCTCTTTGGTAAAGTGGATTTCTCTAGGACAAGTTGAAGGCTGCGATCTGCACTAACTTCTGCGTAGGATTAAGCCGGAGTCCAATAGTTATGAAAGGACAAAAGGATTCTGCGGATATTCATTCAAAGCTTCAAGAAGGCAAACATGCTTATGGATGTAAATTGGTATGTCTAAAACATGGATGGCTTATCGACAATGCCGCGGTCTTTACTCCCTATCAGTTGCAGAAGTCAGCCAGCCAAGGCGCCACCAGGAGAACCACCAAGTCGCAGAGCCAGCAAACCCACGCCATCAGCAGCAGTTCATGGAGGACTGTCAAACAACATGACGACAACGCAGTAGGTATGCCCTGCAGATCCGGACACAGGACAACAGATGGCCTATAAAACCAACTCAAAGAACCCTGGACGATTATACGACAAACCTGCAAGGACAGGAACGACAGGAACGGGGGAGAAATGAGCAAGACACGACAAATCAGCATGCACGGTGGGGCGACCGCAACCCCAATGAGGAAGGCCCAGGTCCCAGGCCATGCCTAACATTTTCGAGAAGAGAACTCATGCCTCTTGAATATGTATGAAACCAGAATCAAACAAAGAACAGAGACCAATACAGATACGGCAGCAAATTGTCAACAAATCGCTAATAAGCCAACTCGACCTGCTCCAGAGCCTAAGAAAGGACGACTATGATGTCTGCAGCATACAAGAACCGTACATCGACATCGACCACCTAGGTAAGACAAGAGCTAACCGACAGTGGGTTACAGTATACCCGAACACCCACCAGGAACACCCAGATAAAACAAGATCGATCATGCTAATTAACACCAATAGATTAACAAGGTACCTGGAAACAGGTATATTTTCAGCACCCGGACATCACGGCCATAGAAATCATAGGCGGATTTGGTATGCTTCGCATCATCAACATTTATAACAATGGAAACGACAATAACACACTAACACACTTATCTGCATTCATGTGAGATTGAAACAGACAACAACACGCGGTGAACCCCTTACACATGCTATGGATGGGAGACTTCAACTGACACCACCCACTCTTGGATGAACCCAGAAACATGCACCTATTCACACAGGAGAATCTCGACCTAGCACAACCACTGTTGAACCTCCTCAGGTGGCACAACATGAAAATGGCGCTGCCGCCATACATCCCGACGCTACGAGCACACAACACGGGCAATCACACGAGGGTAGATAATGTGTTCTGCACAGAAGAGTTGATGGACACGATCATCAAATGCAAGACAGACGACGCCGCAAGACCAGTCAAAACAGACCACTTCCCAATCGTCACGCAGTTCAACATCCACGCAACCAGAACCGCATGGGAGCCTTGACACAACTACAGACTTACAGACTGGACAGAGTTCGCCAAAACGCTAAAAGAAAACCTAGCTAACATGTCGCCACCCACAGGGATTAAATCTATCCAAGACTTCGACGCCACGCTCAAAAACTTAAACGAGGCAATTCAGGATGCCACCGAAAAGCATGTCAAGATGACCAAACCCAGCCCATACTCAAAGAGGTGGTGGACAACAGAATTCGCCAACGAAAAGAAGAAGATGCAATGACTAGAGGGGAAATCAAAATACCACCGTGCAAATCCACAACACCCCATCTGCAAAATGTACCGGCAGCAACGGAACCATTACTCGGAGCAAATCCGAACAGCAAAAGCGGAACACTGGGCAGACAAGGTCTAGACAAAGCAAGCGTGTGGCAGGCAAGTAGACTCGCCACCGCACCAGCAACGGACGCGGGCAAAGCAATACCAACACTGCAGATCAGGGACCCCGTAATGAAGCACGTAATCACTGAAGCGGTCGACGATGATAGTAATGGACGGCTCTTTTTCGAAAACAGTTTCCCACCCGCAAAACCCATAACTGATCCTATCCCACAGGACCACTGATACCCACCGCCCAGATGGAAATTCAAGAACATTACGAGCGAGCAAGTCCATCACGCAATAAAGAAACTGAAGCCGTACAAAGCCAGCAGAAAGGGGGCTGTACCTAACTCAGTCCTAATGCATGCCAGAGAAGACCTCGTTCCGCACCTTGTCCCGCTCTTCTGTGCCACTAACTCACTTGAATATTATCCGCAGGAATGGGCACTCACTGAAACCCTAATCATCAAAAAACCCGGCAAATTGGACTACACAGTGTTGGCAGCATGGTGACTGATGGTGCTGTCAGACGGCATGGCACGCCTCCTCAACAGTTGCCAAGCCGCAGACATGGTTGTGATGTGCGAAAAACATGACATATTGCCAGCTAACCATTTTGGAGTCAGACCGAGCCGCACCACAACAGATTCAATACACCTGCTAACAAAAACGATCAAGGATGCATGGCGCAAGGGGCAGGTCGCCTCGACCCTCTTTCTTGACGTCAAGAGTGCCTTCCACAGTGTAGACATCAACCGACTCATCCATAACATGAAAAAGCAGGGAATACAACAGGAATACACAGAATGGATTGAGAGACACCTACAAAACAGACGAACAACCATATCATTCAACTACCAGTCAGATGCCTTTGAGGTGACGAACGGGCTTGACCAGAGAGACCCATTCTCGGGAATTTGCTACCTCATTTACAACGCTGACCTAACAAAGATCCCAGTCTGAAAGGCGAGCGAATGGATACTCCTGTTCGTTGATGATGCAGCTATCATAATTTGTGGCGAAAACTTCAATGAGACACACGAAAAACTACGGGACGTCATGGAACGCAATGGAGGGGTGTTTGACTGGGCTGAGTCCCACAACCACGAATTTGGCATCGAAAAATTCCAGCTTCTTGACGCAACCAAGAAACTAATACCAAACCCACTCAACCCGAGAAGAAGAATCCCCCAACCACAGCAGGCACTAATACTACGCGAACAATGCATGCCCTCAAAGGAAACGGCACACTTCCTGGGGGTGATAGTCGACAACAAGTTGAATTGGAAGGTGCAATGCACAGCCGCCCTCGCTAAGGGGCAGGATTGGCTCATCCAGTTCGGCAGGCTAGCTCGAGCATCCCGGGGAATCACTGCAAAATACACACAGCAACTATACCTATCAATCACAATCCCCCGTATACTATACGCCACTGACATATTCCTTACCCCACTGCAGAATATAGGAAAAAGACCAAAAAACGGATGCAGGAAGCAAGCCTCAATAACCAAATTAGCAACAATCCAGAGGCGAGCCGTGATTATAATCACAGGGGCAATGAAGACAACAGCAACCGATGCGGTGGAAGCCATGGCAAACCTACTGCCATTTCACTTGCTAGTCGACAAACACTGTCATAGGGCCACGATCTGACTCGCAATGCTCCCAAGCCCTCACCCCCTGCACAAACCAGTAGCAAACGCAGCTAGCAGACTCATAAAATGTCATGCCACCCCCCTGCATGACCTCATGCATAGATATGGAATCCAACCACATAGGTCTGAAACCAGATGGAAGGCGCAGTTTGGTACAGAGGTAATACCGGACACAGACAAGGCAATAGAAGCAATACAGTGCGACAACCCAGATAATAAAGTATTCACGGATGGATCAGGCATGGACGGAAAGATAGGAGCGGCAGCAGTCCTGTACAGAGTGGAAGGCCCAAAACCAAGTTACGACACCAGCTGGGACCACAAAGACACCACACGGTGTACGAAGGGGAAGGCATAGGGGCCTTACTAGGGTTCAAGCTAATCGCCAACGAGTGGAATATATGGTCGGCCTTCATATACATAGACAACCGAGCCACAATCACAGCCACACAACTAACCAAACCCAATCCAGGTCACTACATCTTCGACGCAATACACAAGAGCATCGGGCTGCTTCCAGAAGAAGCACACAGGAATAAAAACCACCATAAAATGGGTACTGGGGCACAAAGGGGTGGAAGGGAATGAACACGCCGATGAAGAAGCTAAGAAGGCAATAATGGATGGCAGCAGCAGAAAAAGGGAACTACTATGGCTACTCAGGAAGACACTGCCTGACAGCAAGTCAGCTGCGAAATGGACCCACAACAAGAAACTCAAATGCCTCGCACAAAAGAGCTGGCAGAAATCCAAACGCTGTGATAGGATGAAGAAAACAGACCCCACCACTCCATCAAACAAGTTCATCAACCTCGTTGCCAAGCTACCAAGAAAGCTAGTCAGCATCCTAGCTCAGCTCAGAACAGGGCACGCACCCCTAGCTAAGCACCTTCACCACATCGGTAAAATGGACTCACCTATCTGCCCGGCATGTTCACAGTGTGAAGAAACAATACAGCACTTCATGTTGCACTGCACAGCCCACCAGGTCGCCAGACAGGCCCTGGCCTATGTAGCCATGCAGGTGTGTCAGGAGTTCGCACTCCAGCAACTCATCACTGATGATTCAGCCAGCCTCGCTTTGAACCATTGCCAGCAGCTGATCCTACTGATAGCCAGGCAGTTCCAAGCTAGGTCGTACAGTGCACATGGTAACGAAACAGAGCACACTAGCCAGACCGAAGGAGAAAAGGGCCCTGAAGCAGGTGCAATTGAATGGGGGGGCATCGAAAATATTAGTTATTTTTAGATACACAATGCAAATTACTTTTCTTATGACTGAAGGCATGATGAGAACAACTGATCAAGGAGCAAAGCAATTGCACCCCCTGGTCGGCTCTCAGAGCAGTGACATGCTCTCATATTTCTTACATTGTTTACAGGATCATGGAGTGCAGATGACTGATGACCAACGGATATCAGCATTGTCATTACAGACAGCATTTATTCAGTCCTTCGCTAAAGCCACAGATTTGCATTGCCTACACACCTTGGTAATATATGGAATTCAGAATAACAACATTTGAGAAATGCCAGTGTTTGATATCCAGATCTAAGTGTCGCCCACAAGGCTCCGTTGTATAAGCATTGAGACTACGGATGATTTTAGCCCATTGTGTCACCAAATCTACAGACCTGCCATTCTGACACCACTCACATTTCCTACAGACTTTCCCAAGCAATTGCTTTTGCATAGCATTTGATAAGGGCTGCCTTTCTTGATATAGATTATGCATTTCACCATCCCTGCCATGCTATTATAAAGGTTTGGACTGCAGGTGGTTCTCATCAATATTATACCAATTCTACAGGCCCAGCGCTCTGATACTTAATGAGCTATACTTGCATTTTTTACAAACCTGCTCAAGTTACCGATTTTGGATGGCAATTGGTCTACAGAACCATTCTGTTATTGAAGGTGTAATTTGTCACCATTACCATCCCTTATAAATGTTGAGACTGCAGGTGGGCTTCCACCACTCTGTTCCCGGTTTTGCTGAACCGCTATACTTTATCAATTCTACAATTCCAAATCAGTCTGACACATGAGGGCCTGCTCCTACAAGTCTTCTTAAGCAACTACTTTCAGGCAGCTACTGATCAGCAGAGCGCTCCTGTGATAACTGGTGGAATCTGCCACCATTACCATCTCTTATAAATATTGGGGCTGCAGGTGGGTTTCCATCATTCTTTTGCCAGTTTTGCTGATGTGCCATACTTTTACCAATTCCACAAAGTTGTCCATCTGATGCCTCGGGGCCTATTCCTGCATGTCTGACAAGTCTTCTGAGATAACCACTCCCAGGCAACATCTGACCAGCACAACCTTCCTGATATAGCTGGCTGAATCTATCTCCATTGCCATCCTTTATAAGCATTGGAACAACAGGTGAGTTTCCATCATTCCTTTTTCAATTTCACTGACAAATCACACTTCATATCTCTGGCCATTAAATTTCACATCTGTATACTGTGTGTCCAGCTAGTACCATACTTTTTTAAAACTCAATTCTGAGTGTACCTTTGAAATTTACAAACACTACCGTCCTTTAAATTGCATTTTCAGACCATGTATAAGAATTGCAGATGTTATGGATATTTTGCATATTTTAAGACCTTATCTAACCTTAACCTTTTCAGGCCAAAACCCAGATGACAATGGTGCTGCACACAAAAAGGCCCAAGAGATGTTGATGTCTCTTGGGCCATAAGTTAATCCTCTTTCTTACCTTTCTTTTCTTTTCTATTCTTAATAGCTAATTTTTTTAGGTTCTGATTATGATGAATGCAACAACATCACAACCACCACCCCCTCTCACTCACAAATGTGAGGTGGGGGTGGTTCTTAGTACAATTATATAGTTATTGATATAGTTTAAATAGAATTAATTTAATTTATATGCTTGGTATGAAACCTGTGCAGGAATCAACACCTGCTGGTACCTGCCCATACCTGCTGTATGTCAACCCATGGGTTGACAGGTTACTACCCATGCAGGTACAGGTATGGGTAGAGCTCTGGGTACC
>QLOK01010664.1:0-12939 GCA_003313805.1 Tricholoma flavovirens
ACCAGATGTGGATGCACTAGTACGCGCACTTTCCCAGAACAGGAGCGGCGATCATGCACCTGGCAAGTGCGGTAGCCCGAAGTCTCGCCGGTCACTGATATCACATGTTCCGATCTGCAACACACTGAAATATGGTCGTTTTCGATTCACATTCTCCTTTACCTCACCATTTCACTAACGCTTTCTATTCAATATGGCCAACGAACGTGCAAAATTCGCGAAAGAAGTTGCGGAAGTAGAGCAATGGTGGAAGGTATTCATTTTCAATAACCCCTATCCACTCCTCTTACAGAATCTCACCAGAGCCCGAGATTTGCACGCGTGAAACGGCCATACACCGCAGCCGAGGTAGTCGCAAAACGCGGCACCATTCAGATTCAATACGCCTCCAACACGCAGGCGAAGAAGCTCTGGCAGATCTTCAGCAACCATGCGAAACATGGTACCCCTTCCCATACCTATGGGGCGTAAGTACAACACCCGCCCGTTTTTATCTTATGTGTGACCTACGTTGCGCAGACTTGATCCAGTCCAGGTGACGCAAATGGCAAAGTACCTTGAAACCGTTTATGTTTCCGGCTGGCAGTCGTCTAGTACGGCGTCGAGCACAAATGAGCCAGGACCGGATCTTGCAGGAAGGCCATATATTTCCATTATTTTAGCCTAGAAATCTCATACAATCCTAACAGACTATCCTTCGAATACGGTTCCCAACAAGGTCGAGCATCTGTTCATGGCCCAGCTTTTTCATGACAGGAAACAACGGGAAGCTCGTTCGTCGATGTCCAATGCGGAGCTCGCTAAAACGCCATACATCGACTATCTTCGCCCTATCGTGGCAGATGCGGACACTGGTCATGGCGGTCTGACCGCTATTATGAAGCTTGCAAAGATGTTCGTTGAGAAAGGGGCAGCTGGAATCCACGTCGAAGACCAAGCTCCTGGGACGAAGAAATGCGGTCACATGGCGGGCAAAGTTTTGGTCCCTATTCAAGAGCACATTAACCGCCTCGTCGCCATTCGGCTGCAATTTGATATCATGAGTGTTGACAATCTCGTAGTTGCACGAACCGACTCAGAAGCAGCTACCCTTATCACTTCGAATATTGATGATCGTGATCACTCATTCATTCTGGGCTGCACTAATCCCTCACTCCTGCCTTTGAATAATGTGATGGTCGAGGCCGAGGGAGCTGGGAAGAACGGGAATCAACTTCAAGTAATAGAAGACCAGTGGATTGCCTCCGCGAATCTTCGGCTGTTCTCGACCACACTTTCGAACGCTCTGACCAAAGAGGGCGCAAGTTCAGCAACCGTAAAAAAGTTCCTTGCACGTGTCGCCCATACGTCGTATTCTCATGCTGTTGCTATTGCGCAAAAGGAGTTCGGGCTAAAGAAGGTTCCATATTGGAATTGGGATAGCCCGAGAACTCGCGAGGGATACTACCGTTACCAGGGCGGTATACAATGTTCTGTAAACCGAGCAGTCGCGTTCGCGCCGTACGCAGATTTGTTATGGATGGAGACCAAGTCACCAATCTTGGCTCAGGCGAAGGAGTTTGCTGCCGGTGTTCGCGCGGTATATCCTGGCCAATGGCTGGCCTATAACTTGAGTCCATCATTCAATTGGGATGCAGCCGGATTGGGAGAGCGGGAAATGCAGTCGTATGTTTGGGAATTAGGCAAACTCGGATTCGTTTGGCAGTTCATTACGGTGAGGATGTCTTGCCATTCTGATATTGAGGAAGATTGATCGAGGGTGACTTTAGCTCGGGGGTTTACACTCGAACGCATACATCTCGGACCTATTCGCGCGAGAGTTTGCAAAGACGGGGATGAAAGCCTATGTGGAGCTAGTTCAGAGGAAGGAGCGTGAACTGGGCACGGATGTTCTCACTCACCAAAAGGTATGTGCATCTCATGATTTTGGTAGGGTAATCCATGCTGACATTGTCCAATAGTGGAGTGGTGCAGACTACGCAGATAATTTGATCAAGACTGTTACTGGCGGTGTCTCCTCTACTGCTGCGATGGGCGCGGGCGTTACAGAGTCGCAGTTCAGTTCCAAACTGTAAGGATTAGAAGGCGGGATACGATATCGGTGTCACTAGCAGTAAACATATTGTAAAATATTATAAGCATTACACAGGAGTTGAGGTCGTTAAGTTGGTGCCACCAGAACGGAACGTTTGAGAATGATCGGCAGTTTCCGATTACGTTTAACTTGACTTTCAATCTTGACTGTTGAAGATATGGATGACAGTGAACGAATCCAAGCAGCTTCAAGTTTTCTTTTCCAGTCTCCACCTGGAGAGATTAACGATGTCCTCAATGGTTCGTGATCTTCACTGGTTGAACGCGCTCACAACCAACTCGCCTCGCGTAATGATCAGATGTTCGCAACATAATCTCAGATGATGATATGCTAAAGGATGGTATCCTACCGGTGCTAAGGGAGTACAATGTTGCACAATTTATCGCTACAGATGTTCCTGGGACTGGTCATCAGGTAATTCAGCTCTAGTACTCCTTGGGGTCACGCATGACTGTTTCTAAATTCTAGTCAATCGTCAGTGAGGCTGCGAGATTTCCATCTTCAGATCCAGAGGAGGAGGAGCGGTTTTTGGACCCTAGATCAAAGATGAGCTTTCGGTTTGATCATTTGAGTTTGGTGCGTTCTGTGCAATTTTGCCTCTATCTCTAGCTCTTGATACTTTAGAACGAAGGAAGCATCCGACCCACAGTCAGTAGAACCTGAAACTGAAGCGGAGCCTTTCCGGTACTTTCGCCATCTTTTTGATCCCGCGCATTTGACGAAGCTATAGCCAGATCTGCGCTGGAGACGTCAGCATTAGCGTACCTGGCCGCTCATTTCCACGATGGTGTTGCCTCGGTGTTTTCAACACCGGAGGTATCCAATCGTTTCGTGATTCAATTAGTTGCGAATAAATATAATCCAACGAATTACTGGTAAGTTTTGAGTTGTAGGCGATCGTGAGGATTATTCATCGTAATGATCGAAAGGTCAGGACGATGGCGTTCTGAGTACATTGTCAACCTGAGCGAGAACACAGTGTCTGGGAAGATACTTGTCAACGTTCACTATTATGAGCAGGGGAATGTCCGCAGACTTCTCGTCGAATACGCTCTAGTTAAGCTGACTGCCAAATGACAGGTCCAACTGGCCACAACCCATGATCTATCACTGGCACTGCCAGCCGCCATAGTGACATCCTCTCCCAGTGCTGCTACCTCTAAAATCCTTGCCCTGATTGAAGATGAAGAAGGAAAATATCAAATATCACTAAATGACACATATCACGAGATGGGAGAGAAAACATTTAAAGGTTTGAGACGTGCCCTGCCTTTGACACGTCAGAAGATTGACTGGGATAAGGTATGTCGCAACAGTGCGACCTACTGAGATACTGATCTGTAGGTCTTAGGTACTTGGCTACAAACTTGGGGCAGAACTAGCTTCGAGCAAGGGCGTTTTCGGGAATTCGTAGCACGGAACCCATGTTCATCGCGTGAGCAATCTCAGCAAACTGGTGACTCTTTCAGAACTCTTGAGGTTTTGAATACCACGTGCGAGAGTATTCAGCGTGTGGCTTGCCATTAGTTCGAGGCCTGGCTTTCAACGACTTTGATCGGGCTCTGTCATTTTTGGACCCCTTCGTCATCTGCTAGAAAACTGGAACAAAACATCTCGAGCAGCATCAACAGGTTAGTTTTATAATGTCTTTAGGTGTTACTGTCAGGTAGCTGATGGTGTCTTAGTGTCTGTACGTGAAACCATCTTATATCACATTTAATCTTGAAGGTGCCACACAGCTGCGAGGAAGCAATACAGCACGATTCCTCGTGAAGCAGTTTTCACTGAACAGGCTCTTTCATTTGTCATCCCAGTGAAACCCTCTCATGTACAAACTCAGAATTGACGCGCGGAATTTAGATTGACCCCTCCACCGCAGAGCCCGCCATACGTTCCCTGCCATACGTTCAGTTGATCAGCTGATCCCTGCATCGTAATCTTGGGACACCAAATGTCGCGTTTGGACTCATCAGGTAACGTATCGTGATACCCAATGTCCCTGGCTGACACAAGTATTATCGGCCGTAACCTATATATTGGCACGGCCGATAATCTTTGTATGACGTGGTAATGTCAGATCAGATAAGAAGTCCTACGGACGCTGTTCCCGAATAATATCGGCCATTAAAGATGCGCTCTTACATAAATGCTCTGGGGGCTAGACTCCATCACAAAAGCTCCTCATCTGTTGCATCCACGTCTCCTGTACTTGAGCTTCTTGCAGCGCAGCCAGGAGAGCGTATAATCGATTTCGGATGTGGCAGCGGTGAGGTCACGTTGGAAATTAAGAAACTAGTTAAGCAAGACCTAGGTGGCGTTGTTGTTGGAGTTGACTTCAGCGAAAGCATGGTGTGTTGTACATTGGCAAATGTGAAGTGGGAGCTTAGCCTTCTGCCCTTCTGCTCTAGATCACATAAGCTAAGGCTAATGGCCTGGAACATGCCTTTGTTCCTGACATACAGGCTCTGGAACTTCCTAGCAATACAATACCATTGGCCAAGAAGTTTGATGCAGTGTTCACCAATGCCGCTTTACACTGGTGCAAAGCTAACCCTGCGGGCGTCTTGGAGAGTGCTAAAAAGGTCTTGAAGAAAGGGGGTCGTTTTGCTGGAGAAATGGGTGGTTTCATGAATTGTGTCGGTCTGGCATATTGTCACCTTGTAATACTGGTTCGGATATTGTTCAACTCTCAGTTTACAGGTCTTAGGTTGGCGATCCATCGTGTTCTGGCATCTCGAGGGCATGATCCTGTTCTACATGACCCCTGGTATTTCCCTTCCGTAGATGACTATAAGTAGATCTGTCAACTCATTATGAGCATATTTTCGAATGTGACGCCCTCATTATTCTACAGCTCCTAGTCGCTGCATCCTTTGAGCCTGTTCATTTGTCTCTCAACCCGAGATTTACGCCACTCCCAGACGGCCTTCTTGGATGGTTGCAGACCTTCACTCGACACACTGTCTTCGCGGACGAAGAAGCGGACGAGATGATGAAGGAGGTGGAGAAAATTTGTCAGGTGGACTGTCAGGATGGCAGTGGCAACTGGGCAATAATGTATATGCGGCTGAGATTTCTTGCGATCTTGCTGTAGTTCTATGGGTGATTATCTACTGGTTATCCTACGCCTTGATCTTTAATCAATTTTTGAACCATCGATATCCGCTGATCGCAGACAAGTTGCGAACCATGTGGACGACCCAGTCTATAACTTAAATTATCTCCGAGTCCATATAATGTGGGTCCAAATGATGTTTGCTACTCTACTTGCTTTCCTCCATGTCCTGATGGGCAAACTGCTAGTGGTTTTCTGTCTGTCACTATACACGCTGGTGATGAAGATTCTAGCGTTTTATGCAACTTGCAAAGAACCCTCGGTGTTTCAAGTTGGCTGTTCTCACTTCTCAATGCTGGTACTATGGTGCACAGCTAACCTTCTCCAGGTGGCTTGTGTTTATAGCTCGAATACTGATACCCTCATTGCTTGACTTCTCCCGACAATGGTGATATGTAAGCAAAAGACTTTCGATTGACCGTCCCACGGATCAGACGACGATACAACCATGGCCCACCTGGGCAGTTATTGTTATTTTGACTTGGGCAATCTTGGGGAAAATGGTTATCCCTTTCCATCTACCACACGGGGATGAGATGCAACAAGTTGGTGGAGTCCCTCAGATGATACAACCTGAAATTGCCCAGCCCCGGTTCAGGCTCATCCATATCACCCTGTTTTGAGCACGTCTTCTCCATATAGTTGCTACATCACACTTATGTTGCTATCGACAATCAGCTAGTCGCGAGCGTCTGCCCATGTGAAATCACGCTAAACCCTTTTCTTCGTTAAATTCTCTGAATATTCGATGCTCACCATAAGGCCGGAATTATCTTCAAATCTCGAATAACTTTAAGCAGGCATCAGAGTGTTACTGCTAATAACAATCGGACCCTGTATATGCGACCAATTGATAACTTTCCACCGAGATTATAGAATGAGCCTACTTGGCTCAACTTGGAGTTTCATGGACCCAGTCACCATATATCGAGCTTTCATGCGTTAAGAATCCAGCTGTGCCAGAAACCAGAGAAGAATAAGCAGCACCGAAGTTTATCCGGCGACAGTTCTTTAATAAACAACAGAAGCCTTGGACAAAAGAGCGTTATTGCGCATTGCGATTTGGGCTATGTAGTATTACAGGTACGCCGTCGGGCCGCGGCCCCTCTAATAGACAAAACGTAAGCATGTCTACAGGAACACATGCGACCAGTCTGTCCAGACTCGTAGTAGAAGCTATAGCACACGAGGGCTGAGCGCTTGAAGTACTGTGCTGTGAAATACAAGTAGAACGAGAGTGTCTGAGTCTATGGGAAGCTATGTATGGACATCTCGGGGGAAGAAGACGAGAAGACACGGGACATGGAAGACAAGGTTCAATTCACACTATAGACAGGTGCCAAACACAGACCCCTTGATTTGACCGTCTAATTTTGGTTCAATCCAGTAAAATCCTCTTGTCAGTGAAGAATTGAACTCGAGGTATTTCATTAGTAGGCTTGAAAGATAGAGAGTAGGGTGGTGGAACAGGGAGAACGGATTGAATAACGCAGATAGAGCGATCGGATCGACGGAAAGGAATCTAAACAAGTTACGTGATTGTGGGATTCCGAAGTATGCTCTTCACGATTTGGCAGGGAGACCTCGTGTCCTCTTTTCTGCCCTTTATCACAGCAATGAAAACAATTTCCCCCCTTCTTCTTTCCCGACCTTGTTTCTAGCCATCGAGTACTCACCATGACCTCTCTCCCGGGTCGCTCAGGCTTACCTGTTGAAACTCGGCCTAGGACAATTAAACTCACTCTAGCAGCTATCCTCTCTTTCCCAGTATGTCTTTCTCTAACTCGAAACTAAACCAAACTTATCGTGGCTATTGCCGTTAGTTTCGTATCTGCAATCCTCCTCCTGCTGTTGGGAAAGTTAGGTCATGTGGTGGTAATAAAGCCTCCGATATCTCCATGTATTGTTCTCTCGCTAAAAGAATTTCATAGTCACCCCTTTAGTCGACGTCTCTCTGCAAGATGTTCTAGATAGAAAGCATCTCCCTCCACTTGGTATGTAGATCTTTTACCCAGATGCTTCTGAGTGTACGCTAACTAGACTTGTGCTGGCAGGGCTGAAAGATTTTGAGGTAATTAGCACAAATTACCATCTCTCTCAATTTCAATCAAGTTCAACTTATTAGGAATGGTTACTATACGTCGAACGGGCACCGGAAAATCTGTAAGTGAACGTGACTCGCAACTATAGTCAATGAAACGCTAGATCTTTCATCCTCCTAGGTATTTTACTTTGTGGCTTAGGGAATACACAGCCAAATACAACCAATGGGCCGCTTCCTACAACGCGCAGCGAGATAAAGCTGGAAATCGGTCGGTGCCCAGTTCTTCGCGCTTGGCCATGTTCTATGCCCGAGCCAAGCAAACATTTTTCATGCCCAATGCCGACTATGAACTCAAGCTTCCCTCCAAATTTCTCGCACCTTTTCACGCGTCTGACGGTTCCCCTCACCCCGATCCTCTCATCTTTACGGACGTCGCGGCCGAGACCCAAAGGATGCTTCAAGACAGCCTTCATTTCTTTGTTCAAGCACAACTCAATAATGTGGGCACCAGTCGTGCTATTTGCGGGATCACCGCAGGCATCTTCGCCATTCTGGCATTTGGCGTTGTTCCTCTCGCAACAACTCTTACGCTGAGTCGATCCAGGTGGACGCGCTTGGCGGCGTTTCCCGGTATGTTTCTAGGATTTGTCGTTGCTGTAGCTGCGCTTCATGGTGTGTGCATGGGCATATACCTCTTTGGGGATCTAAGACAGCTGCACAAGTTTGAGCTCAACAGACCTCCCATATCCAAACCGCGACCGTTGAGCGCGTCACGCCAACGCACATCGTTATTTCAAGAGATGTCCTCACCACCCCCTACCGGTCCAATCCTACCAATCACTCAGCCCCCTCGACTTTCCATCATCCCTCCTTCCCCTGCAGCCCATGTACCAGATCGCCAGCGTCGTGATACTGGCTCGAGCTTCGGTTCTCAGAGTTCTTCGGGCTCATCGGATTTTACGCAAGATGCTCCCAGCATAGGAATCGAGATCTCTAACATCATGTATGATGCGGACGTCGTGGACGGCCCCGCTACTACCGCCATTGCGCCCGGGCCGGAGTCACGCTTTATGTTCCCCCAACAACCGCAAGCGGATGACGGCTCGTTTACAACGACTGCCACATTCATTCATCCATATGACTTTAAAGACGACTACGATAACAAGCCCTTACCAGAGGAGGGCCAACCCTTATCTTCTTTTGACTTCGACGCTCTTCCTTCCCGGGTCAGCCGTCGGGATCCCCAGCTGCAGTATCCCAATCTTGCCGAAATCAAGCCAGAAACTTCCTCGCCCCCTCTGAAGTCATCTACATCCCCAAAAAAGCTCCTTGCATGGCTACAGGAAAAATGCAGCATCAAATGGCGTATTTCTCCTGCACCCGTAACTGCTCCCGCTGATATAGAGAAGCGACCAATGTCGCCGAGGAGCAGTTTTGACCTGAACACGCGCCCTCCGCAGGCGTCCCCACAACTGGAAGAGAGGAAGGAGGCGATCGTGCGCCAACAGTTGAAGAAGATCAAGGCAGTCCCGGCGTTCACTGATCTCACGGTTATCCTCAATCCTGTCATCGTTAGGGGGCAGTGGGAGATTGTAATTAAGTCGAGTGCGATTGCGTTCGCCCTTACCTGGGCTATTATTGGGGGTCTTCTGGCTGTCCCACCTCGGTAAAACTTCCTGAAACTGTAGCTGCCATTTATTTTTGCCGCTCTCTACTTGACCTCATGCAACTTTAATATCTGAACGTTCATTACCCGGCATCATGACGCATTTACACTGACACTCATGTAATACCAGACATCATCGTTTCAAGGCTGTCTATTTTAATCGCCGAGTCTCTCCTTTGTATTATCTCCGAAACTGGCGAGCTCGCCTGTTTCTGTCGTGCGAGCTGGCCGCCTGTGGTTAATGAATGTTTAATGTACATTTGATACCTCAGATTCATATGCATGTACACAATCAACATGTAATTAGACCCATCGCCTAAAATGTTGACTATCGTGACTGGTAAGTAGCTCGCTGTCGCTGCCAGCGTCTAGAAGAAATCAGCGTTTAGACCTTCGACATGCCACTATTATGCCCTCGCGGATAGTGGTTCGGTCGTAGCTTGAAGGGCACTTCCACGGAAGATCACAAAGTCCGCGGGGCAACCTTCAGTCAGTCGGAGAAAATCCAAAATCTGTATGGACCTCATTCTAGCCAATAGCCTCAGCGCGCGTCGAAATCAACGTCACAGAATTGCTTGATTAAGAAACAAGTGAGCCCTAGTCTTCTTCAGTGGGCAGGCAGACATACGATAAGGGTTCTGATATCGGCGGGCTTCGCAGATTGAAAAAATGCCACGCCGAAGGTGCACAATAAAAAAAAAAAGGATCGAGTCTTGAGCCTTGCCGTGTGAAGGCCTGTTATTCACACCCTTAGGCAATTTCGATCCCGAA
Source organism: Tricholoma flavovirens (assembly GCA_003313805.1). NCBI lineage: Eukaryota > Fungi > Basidiomycota > Agaricomycetes > Agaricales > Tricholomataceae > Tricholoma > Tricholoma flavovirens. The sequence continues at coordinate 9,692 of QLOK01010664.1, forward strand.
ATTATGCAGGACGTAAGGCACGCGGAAGGTGCTTCTTAGGCTGATAGCAGATCATAGTCCCCTCTTCCTTGCATGTACATATCGGATGGTAGTAGCTCAACAAAGGTGATAGGCAACCCGTCTATGGAATCTTTAGGGTCGCGCCATTGAGCCAGCGTGAACCGTGACAACTGTAGGCGCGTCGTATGGCTGCCAGCGATTTCACGTCGGGGGATCGCCCGGCCCGACGCTTCTCCATGGAGCGACGGCGACTTTCTCCTTGCTTGAAATATGAATTCATAAATGAGAGACTCGGAGCTCGGGTCGAGGTTGTAATCAAGATGAAAGTCGACGTGATCACTACCCGGCGTTTCCATGATAAGCCCAATATTCATTTTTGCTTGATAATTTGTAGATTCGACGTAGGGCCCGGGGGCAGGGCCTATAATGGTGGTGTTGTCTTGTATCGTTTAGTAGTAAAGACCAGTTTTCGTATCACCCGGAGCAACGAAAACTCTGGTTCATGTGCTGTCAGCCCCCAGTAGTAAGAGGGTCATATGAGACTAGGGCAATCTAAACTTCTTGAGTATATCCCGTAATGTTTCAGCTACACAAAGACATGCAAATCTGACATGGTGCATACATCGAGGTTATGCTGCAATTGACTCGGTCGCTCTCGTAAATCAACCGTGCTCCCCAGCCGTGATGGTAGAAGTCAACTAAGGCTGCTTTCACCTTTCCCGTCGCCTCCATAACCTCCCTAAAAGGGCTAAAGTGAATGGTGGTCAGGTATAGTTTGGGAGACCATGACAGCCGCAGCGTACTTGTAGTGTACCCTGACACAATCCCACATGTGTATCCAAGATGAAGTATTTATCCAGATGGATATGTGAATGACACGACCTGCAGCACAAATTGGCCTTCATGTCCTATCCGACTCATGCCCGAACTCATGAAGGTAGTATGAGATAGCCTTTCGCATCTATATTGTTCGAACTTTTAGAATTTGGTCTCTTCAAGATTGTTCAAGCAACGGACATACTTGGATACCCGACCGTTCGGACACTCCAGGTGCTCTCTACAGACTTGCCACCGAATCGAAGTCCAAACCAAATGTGGGAGTTTCACGTTGACGTTGCTTGAACTCGTCACTGGGGTTCTCTAATAGAACGCTGTCCGTCGACTGTATCCTGACCTCGGAGAAGCCTAGGGTCTGATGGATTGAGACAGCCTGAGAATTATGTGCAAAGCAGACGCTTGGACATATATGGCGCCCTTAATTCCCAACTGAACCACAGTCACGACGTTGCCTCATCGTCAAGTTCAATGGACTCGGATCCGGAACAGCAGAACTCAAGGCGGCATTCCGCACCGTGTGCCGGTGAAATTGCAGGAAACCGGACCGCCGTGGCGACCGTCAAGGCCCGGGCCTAGCACTACACCAATTATTACAGTGGCGACTCCAAGAAGCCGTATTGGCCATCTAGCCTGAGAGACATGTTTCTACCTAGAAGACCGATTCTCGTCAAATTGGCCATTCGATATTCAAAGGCTAGTACTATATGGCGCTGACTCGGAGTTGCACTGGCTATAATTTTGGGAATTCAACCCGTCGTGGGGTAGCTTACGCTCCTGTCACTGCGGTTACCTGATGGCACGGAGATCCGTTAAATTGAATACTGGCCGGGCTATGGTCCCATCTCGATTCCAACACCATACGCCAAGGTACACCATTCCTTATAAAATCCTGGCGCCAAAAAAGACAACATCCGTTCTCATGTCAATGTTTATGATCTGGTGGCTGATAAGTAACCAGATCCAGCTGCCGGCCTGAGAACATAGAACGACATGTGGTCTGCATGCGGTCCAGGTGAGGATGTGGTATGGAGACGAGCAGCTCCTGCTGCCACTACTAACACGGAGCTGGAGCTCCCCGTTCACAAGGGTTCGGATGATAAATGTCATGTGGTTAACGACATTCTGCTAATCGGGGAGAGATAGCAGATACATCCCAGCAAGCGGCACACCGGGACGCTGCGGAATAGTAATCAAACTGTTACGCAGTTCAGGTTCGAATGCAAGCGCACCCGTCCAAGGAATTTGTAATCTAGGGACCTAAGTCACCTGACCATCCCGACTGGATCACAGATTCCCATCTGCGAGACTCGGACTTGAATGCGCCCGCTTCTCGCGTCCGGTCATTTCAAGGAGACACCCTGACTGAAGACACCGTCTTCCCGTATCGTAAGTATAATAATGTTTTGCATGAAGTCGAACACTCTTTACCTTTCTATTGTATTTTTTTCTCAAATGTTTATGGCCCGGTGTCCACCGGTAGCCTCCTTGTTGCAACGAGGATTTCATGTCTGACCTACTCCGATTAAACCTATTCGTCAGTTAGAACTACGTTGGGGACATTTTCACATTTTATGGGGAGGGTTAAATGCAATGTGGTTGATATTATATGATGTGTTTGAACAATGCTGAAGATGTTTGTGTAATTCGCAAAAGATGTATGCCACAGACATGAGAACAATGCGGAAATATAATGTAGGTAGACCAATGGTATATGAATCTCAAGGCGTACGTGAAGCCTACGATAATTCCAAAAAACCCTCCTGTTCGTAGAGTGGTAAAAAGGCATTCAGATGAATGAGGGAAAGACGAGATATTTTCTCCGAGAGAGTACGGATCTCATCAGTCAATGGCTCCATCCCTGTGGCTGTTCCAAGGGGCACAACTAGAGAGTCCGCACTTGCGGACGCAAGGAAGTCAACAGCACCCCGTTTGATGGTACTTGAATCGGGAGCGGGGTAAGCTAGTTTGACGACGGTGTTGAAGACGATGTCTTGTAGCCGACCCTTTAGCATGACAGTAAGAGCAGAATTTGCATGCATGTTGGAGTCCGCCCATCGCTGGGCTAGGCTCGCTGTATGTTCATCCGGTACGTCGCCAATTGGAGAAGAAGAGTGAGAAGGGGATGGCGTGTGTGTACGATTTCGCGCCTCCTTGGCACGTCGTGCTATTTGCAATACGATCCCCTGCCTCGCGGCGAGCCGCCGCTCGGCTTCTTTCTTGTCCGGCTTACTTCCATGAGGGCTATCTGACTCACCAGAAGGAAGTCGAGAGGAAAAGCAATGCGCGAGGCGAGATGGTCCGATGTCACGGATCTCGCACTTTAGTTGTATCAAATCTGCATCGACAACTTTGGGGAAACCCTGCGGTGAGGACGGTGCCTCACTCGACTCGGAGAACACGAGTTGTCGGTA
>QLOK01010685.1:1800-32201 GCA_003313805.1 Tricholoma flavovirens
ACATTGAAATTCTTATTAAATTGGCTCCAAGCGCGTCGACGCGCATTATTGCATGGTGAATACACGTGATGTGTCACATCAAAAGTAACATCACATGACGTCGTCGACTATGAGTGAGGACTATCTTATGGTGATGAGCAACTTTCAATCCAACCCACAACATCTTTACTCTGGTAGACCTTTTATCCGCTTCACCTTAATTCCACCGTGCGCAATGGATGGAAAGGAGACTGTCATAGATGGCAGTAATCCATCCACACTATTCATTGGAAGAGGGGGTGATGTCGATGCCTCTAGCCTAGTGCGTTGGAAGGTTTCTACAGGCCAGCGTAAACATTCGGGTTGACATGGTCCTGGTTCCTTCAGGGTTTGAAGGTGGGTTTGTATTATGGGGCCCTCGTTTCCATTGAAACTGACTCTATCTTACCAGCTCATTGAGGCAGAATCTGCGGGAGGATGCTTTCGCTCAGCGCATTAGGTCGAGAGGCGATGCGGCGACGTTTTGCAGAGAGGTTGACTCAGACCGCTACACAGAAAATGTCGACGCTCTTTCTACAACGGTGACCCTCCCGGAAGATCCATATTCTGGTGCAACTTCCATCCACAAGTGGGTAAGACCGTGCGCTCTTCTCATCGCTAATCAAAGCTCTGTGCACTACCTTTGTCTCGCTATCCCTTCCCAAAGCGCTAGACTTCTGCATGTTTCTAGAAATATATTGGGAGGAATTTATGACAAATCTAGTCACAATATGTAAATTATAATGTCACGCGCCACAGGCTTAGGTTTAGCTTCAAGTGGTATAGCCTGAGATTGGTTCGATTCTTTGATCATTCATACTCACCTAGGCCTCATCGTTGTTGTGCTTTAATACTGATGTCTTCTTGGGACGGATCTGCTACTATCTCGACATTTTTAACGTTGGAGGAACTCTCCGATGCTGCAAAGACGGGTGTCATGAAATACGAAACACCTATGCTCGCACAGCTGGTGGAAGCACGCGATAAGGGCTATGATGCTATATGTCTACCACTGACCACAGAAAAATGGAAGAATAGATGGTCGAATATGTGCCTGCTTCCTACAGGGAGCAACAGGGATTCACAAAACTTAGCGGAACTACAAGCCGAGGCATGGAGGTCGAATCCTTGTTTTCTTCGGGATGAAGTGACGATTACGCGTTTGGGTGAGTGAGAATTCGTGCAGTGAAGATCGGGAACTTCGTTTGACCTCGGTCTCTGTTTAAGATGAAGCTGAAGGAGTAACCGTCATGATTTCAGAATGGCTGGAACTTGACGCAACGGATGACTGGGTGCGTCATGATGCCGAAATTGTACGTGACCACCAGTCGGTTTAATCTTGCCTGAGCCTTACTCCAGTGTTTGCCCTCTTACGATGATTTCATTGACCTGTAGGCCCTTCAACAAGAACTCGCGTACGCATCTTATCTCAATGTCCAATCCGCGATTCTGCCTGCTCCACGAAATCGCGACCATGTAGCTTCGTACGCTCGTACCGTCAATGCGTGTCTGAAAAACACACCTTATATCCATCTTTCTATCCGGTTACCGATCTATAACCCATCTGTGCTTAACCCAATTCCTACGACGTCACCGTCTGCACTGGCCCCATCACTCACTTCTGAATATTCTCCTCTAGCCTCTTCAATGCCACGCCTTATCTCCGAAACTTCTTCTGAAATGATTTCTACGGCGCCTGAAGGAGAGCTTAACAGAACTTGGGAGATGTGGGATGTTATACGTTCTATCTGTGATTATAATACACGTTTGACCTTGAGTGAGCCTCGTCCTGTTGATCTGCAGCAACTATGACCAAACATTACTTATCCAGCGCTTGACCTTACCCCTCCCCTGCCGACCACACTGGGAGTTCTGAGTAAATGGGCTGCAGAGTTTGTGAGGCATATCTTCCTGCCTTCGTCGACATTCATTGCCAATACAAAAGGATATCCTGTCCTTCCAAAACCTGCTCAATCATTCATACGTAATTGCATGATTGCAAGTCTGTCCCGTCTTTCATCTCGTGCTATGGCAGCTGACGAATTTGGACATCAGCATCGCCCAAATGTAATCCTATCCGGTGTTAGCACGGGACACCATTCGCGGGGTGGCGAACCTGCGTATTCGCAATATGTGCGACATTTGGAAAAATCCAGTCCGGCTGTCCAGGCCTCGCAGACGAAGGGCACTGTCGAAAACTTTGCGCAAGGCTACCAGGACTATCTACAAGCACCCTTGCAGGTTAATGTCTTCCTACGGAATGCAAACGTTGATCCCTAATTCGTGATCTAGCCCTTAATGGACAACCTACAGAGCGTCACCTACCAAACGTTTGAGCAAGACCCAGTCAAGTATCGTCACTATGAGGAGGTAGATGTTGTTACCATTGTGATCGGGATTTCATTGACAACGTGACCATGTAAAGGCAATGTATCGAGCTCTGGTCGAGTGGCCTGGTGGAGGGCGTGTGTAAGTTCTGCTCTGTCAAGATCTGACTACATACTGAATGATGTTCTAAGTATCTTTTGTATTGCAGGTGCTGGACGAGGACCGTTAATTTCTCGATGCTTGGCAGCTATCCAACGAGTCCAACGTGATGCTATAATTTACGCTGTCGAGAAAAATCCAAATGCATTTGTAACGTGTGTATCTTCCATTGCGAACCATTGGTCTTAATAAATCATGCATCATAGGTTGCAGAATAGCCAGGAAAAAGAGTGGGGAACGAACGTCAAGTTGTTGTTCGGAGACATGAGATTCATCGATGTCCCAGAGAAAGCTGATATCCTTGTCAGCGAACTCTTGGGCTCATTCGGTGACAACGAATTGAGTCCGGAGTGTCTTGATGGTGCTACGCGGTTCTTAAAACGTGCGTTCAAATACATTCTGTAATGAACAATTAACTCATAGCTTTTTTAGCGGACGGGATTTCCATTCCGTCGAGCTATACCGCACATTTGGCCCCACTATCTTCTTCTAAATTATATAACGAGGCGCGCTCTGCAAAGGACCTCAAGAGCTTGGAGACGCCATACGTAGTCATGTTCCAAGCTGTGAATATTCTGAGTGGCGATGGTGGTGGTTTGAGAGGACGGTGTGGCTCCCAAATACAGGAGTGCTGGGAATTTGAGCATCCCAGAAGGAACCCTGTGGTTGATGCCCGTGGTAAGATTTCGATCTTACGAGCGTGATTATGGGAATGTCGCTAACGCAGGTTCATCCACAGGTCTTCCAACGACAAATAGCCACAATGCTCGGTCTGCTAAGCTCAATTTCCATATACCCCATGCTGGGGTGTTGCAGTGAGCAGATTCATATGAAATGGTTTGTGTACTCCTGATGTACTTGATTTTAGTGGATTAGCAGGCTACTTTGAGGCAGTAAGTGGGACCTGAGAAGTCTTTAACTTTCTTTGGCTGATCTACCCAAATTATAGGTATTGTACGGTAATATTGGGCTTAGCATCCACCCCCATCACAAGAACGATGTTTCCAAGGACATGTTGAGCTGGTTCCCGCTTTTCTTCCCTTTCAGGGTTTGTTCAATGAGGCCACAGTAACTCCTTTCTCATTCTAGATTCTTTATAGGAGCCATTGTATCTACCAAGCAATTCGGAACTCCAGGTGTCAATCTGGCGTCTGACAACGGAACGTAAAGTTTGGTATGAGTGGCATGCAGAATCGTTCCTGCCCATTATTCGGCCTGCCACCACGAGCACTGATCTGGCGCCATCGCGATCTGTGAGCAGTGGTGCGGGAGTCTTCGGTTCTGTGTCTCCGTTGCCGAGCGCTCTTCTTGACGCCATGGAAACAACGGAGGGGAGGCAAGATTCGATCGAAATCTTGGAACCATCCGCCCCAACCTTCGAGACTGTGAAAATAGGCCAAACGGGCTTGCACAATCCCGGGGGACGCAGTAGTTGGATTGGGCTTTAAGTCTCGGATGTTGGAGTTCTGGATGGTTTGACTCACATTGATCTCGTCATACTTGCAGTGCTGTATCGTAATCAGTCAGTGGTTGGCGAGGCTTCTGAAGCCATACTTCTTTTAGGCACATCGTCCCATCGTCCCATCGACGCAATATCTACAATGAATTTGTTCGTGAACATTGTTGGGATATGCAGGAGCTAACTTGGGTCTGGTTCGAAATAAGGTTTTTTGGCTTAGACAGTCTCATGCCGTATATACCAGAGAGTAATTTAGAGCTTGGCATGGGGCTTGTTGCCAAGTCAATGATCGCTGGCTGACCTTCAAATTATTGACACTCCGCTTGTGCTCCGCTGCACTCCAGAATTCCCTAAAAGTGAATCCTAACTACAACCACACGCTCCTTCAACTTCATTTTTCGAGATCATGAAGTACCTCGCTACCGGTGTCACTATCGTTTCGCTCGTTTCTAGCGTTGTCGGCTTGACCATAGACTCGCCGTGAGTATTGAGAATGTGTATTCAATTTTACGTTAACATGGCTTGTAGGCCTAACGTTGTGCAGTGTCGTGCGTCTTTCGCTAGCATCCTGCTATGGTGGAATTCGCCTAATATAGATGTGTATAGAACCCTCTCAACTCACATGGCATGACGGCACCGCGCCGTACTTCTTGACCATCCTCCCTGGTGCGCAGTGTCCCTCTCTTACCCATACTTTAATTCTGATGGTTTTAATTCTAGGCGGACAACCTTCAGCTCCACCTGTAAGTGGTAATTCGGAAACTGAGATTACACACCGGCTTATGAATGAGATGCGTAGCTGAAATCTTTCCCCCAAACGAGTGGAACTTCCTTGACTTGGCTCGTCGACATTGCAGGCCCCACCCCTATGTATACCTGTTTCGTGCCAGGAGGTATTCATTGCTAATAAAAATATTTAGCACCTTGGCCCTCAAGGACGGTACTGGTCTTCAAGCTTACAGTTCTATCATCAATATCAACAGTAGCCCTGACAGCAGGTATAATGTATTTGAATTAATGCCATGAAGCGGTGTGCTCATTTATTGTTACAGCTGTATCAACCCGAATGTTACTATTACTGGAAGCGCTGGTACAGCTGCTCCTACTACTGCTGGAAACACGTATGTTCTTCGCCTTGTGCATCTATGTCTAATTTATGTAATGTGGCTCTTCAACAGGGCACCTGCGTCATCTGGTACCACGACGAGCACAAAATCCTCGACCGCTTCTACCACCGGAAGCAGTTCGCCTGCTTCGACCTCCAAGAGCGCAGCGTCCCAGACTGGTGTTGCTGCTTTGGGCCTGGCTGGAATCATGGGTCTAGTCGGTGCGGCCCTGTTTTAATTAGATGGGTTACATGCTATTCTGCACTCTTGTTCGACATATACCTAGCCGTAGTTCATCCTAGTTTCTTACGTTCTTTATCAAGATTGTTGTTGTATTGCGAGTGTGACACGAGCATGTGACTAGTCGCGAAAGCAGTAAGCGCGTGAGTAAAAAGAAGGGTTTGCCTCGTGGCTGGAACAAGCTCGGAGCCTTTGTTGGCCTTTGCTCTCAACTTGCACGTTGACTGACTCTTTTGCCACCAGTATATATTTCCTGGCTTTTGTCTAGCCTCATCTCCTCTCCCTATCAGACCTTGGAACCCTCACTCTCTTTACTGCTAATTATCTGACAATGTCCGTTATCAATGAAGCAGATACACTAACCCTCATTGCCAATGGAAACCATGTTGACTCTAGTGCCAAGAATGAAGTGCACCATGCGTCCATCTTGTCAACGGATATCCAAAATACCCTCGTCGATACTTCCAATGATACCTTGGAAGACGCGAAGCCCGTAGAGCTTGTTTCCCAAGTTGTTTTCCACAACTTTCCATTAGAATGTGACTCATTCTCTCAAACAGGTTCGTCAACCTCAAATATCAGAGATAGTGCAGCCAGATACCGAATCACATGCTGAGTTTTCGCATTCCATCAACGGAGTTTCGGATGCAAACACTACTAGTACTGGATCTATTCTGGCTCCAACTACAACGAGTACAGTATCTTTGCCACTTAACAAGGAAGATAAAGAAGTGGCTACACAGGTATGGTCAGAAGTTTACGTAGGTGAATGTAGGCTTTGACATATCCTTGCAGGTCACGTCCTCTGAAGAACCTTTACAGGAAACCGCTAAGCCCACCTCGACCGAACCACTGACAACTGAACAAGTGAGTATTGCTTAATTCCTCATGGACTACCCTGATATCGCTACGAAAGCACGGCAATACAGGTATCGAAGCCAAAATGATAGACGGAGTTAACGCTACTTCTTCCGTACACCTTCCGCCAGCCATCAACGTGACCCACTCTTCCCCTGTCCTTAAAGAATAAAACTGATAAGAACTAATTCAGGATGCTCCAGCAACTGATAATGAGTCTACACTAATGAATGGCCATAGCGAGGTAAACGACTGATGTGGTTCGGCGATGGAGGTTCTCTAACATGTCAGGTTAGGTTAATAGCTCGATGGCTGTTGAGATTCTTTCCACCACTGATAAGAGCGCCGCACCTGTACCCACATCGGACGTTTCGTCAGCTGTAGCACCACCCGACCTCCCCGTGGTGCTCACTGGCGTGGCTACGGACATTCCTCCAGAAACGGTTTCTTCATCCCAGGTCGACGCAACTGATGCCAAGGACCATCCACTCGCTCTATCTGTAGATGAAGAAGTCGCTCCTTCCGATTCTGCCGTCGTAGAACATCCAACCGCAAAAGCGGAAGACGAAAAACAGGCTGATGTGTCCATCACTAGCCTAATATTGGAACCTACAGAGTCCGACGCAGCCGTCGAGGCCTCTGTGCATACCGTGGAACCAATTGACGAAATCGAGACGTCTGAGGCTTGCATTGTTGAGGGCACTTCAGCAGAGCCTTCGGCGGAGGAAGACATTGTACCAGTCCTTGTTGAGCCCGCTGTTGAACAAGTAACGGAGATTTATGACGAAGACATGCCTAGTGCATCAACTGAACCTGGTATGGTTACTGAGGTCCCAACTTCAATTGCTAATGACGTTCCAGAATCCCTAGATACTACTGACTCGGAATCGGAAGCTGTTGCAGAAGCCTCTGCCTCATCCCATTCTGTCGAAGCAAATGATCATGCTACTCACAATTCTACTGAACTCCAGTATCCCAACCTCGATGTCGATGCGTCTGCTCCCGATGCGGACGACCCCACTACCAGCGAGCCAGTCTCAGAGCCCACAGAAGTCCACGAGATGGACCACGTCGAACCCGCCAACGTTACAGCCGCTCCAAACAAAGGAGTAGACGACACCACTCCGGTTACCGACACCGTTGAACCTTCCTCTGTGACAGAGACTGTTGCTCCAAAGGAGGCTATCGAGGGTGTGCTCCTTAGTGGCAGTGAAGTGGCAGAACTCTTGGAGTCTGTTCCTACCACTGTCGAAGAAGTTCTAGCTTCCGCTCCAGCGGAGACAGCAGATCGGAACGATGATGATCCCGAAGATCCTGAACCCGTTGTCGACGCTCTTGCTCTCGATGCGGATGATACCTCTGTTGCAGAGCTTGCAGAGACAGATGACGTCGAACCCGCCATTGTCACCCCTGTTCTAAGCACAGAGATGGAGTCCGTTGAGGATGCCGTTCCAGTTGTCGATGCGGTTGAACATGTCTCTGTGACAGAGACTGTTATCCCACAGGATGCTGCTGAAGATATACCTTCTGATGGCCCCGAATCTGACCGTACCCCAGCCGAAGAACTTTCTGTTCCTACAGGTGAAGACGATGCCGTTGTTCACGTCCACCCTATGGAGGCTGCTGCGCTTTCTGTAGTAGATCATGAGGCTGCAGATAGCCAGTTGCTCCAATCCGTTGAGCCTGATGAAGAACCTGTGGATGTCGTCTACGATGCTTCGCCGGCTGAAACCAGCGAAGCAGCGGAAATTCCTGATTTAACTACCAAAGAGGGTTCTGCGACTGCAGAGCCGGAGGCAGATGTCACGCCTTCTGCCACCACCGAAGTCCAACATAGTTCCGAAGCCACACCTGTGGAATCGCTCTCTGTTGAAAAAATTGCAGAGGTTGAAGTGATCACACATGACGAGATGCAAGACATGCAAGAGTCACCGGTTATCGAGGAAGTTCAAGAGGGTCGGCACGCATATCCGGAGGCTGTCGATGGTCGTCCCTCTTCAGAACAAGACGATCATCCTCAGGAACAGCTTGTTGCGATATTACACCCCGATCTCCCACCAGAGGAAGTTGAGGTGGACACTGTTTCAGAGCTTGTCGAGGTGGAGGAAGCTTACGAGGCCGGATTACCATCCGATGGCCAAACCACGATCAATGAGCTTCCTGCTGAGCAACAGCTATCTGAAGAAGCACCAGCTCTTGCTGTCGAAGCCGCTGTTGAACAGGAGCTGCCTGTCGTCATTGCCACCATTGAACCGTCTCAAGAGGCAGAGGCGGCGGAAGAGATTGTTACGGCTACTGAGCCTGCTGCTCCAGAGGACACCGTACAAGAAGACACCAAAGATACTATTACCACCGACACTGAGCCGTCGTGCTCTGCTGATGAAGACACCCCAGTCAAGCCTTCCTCTGAGAATGTCGAACCAGTTGTTGTCCAAGAAAATTTCCATACTGATGCCAAGGCTATCAATGAAGAGTTGTCGGTGTATGATGACACAGAAATCGCCGAGGTTCAAGAGCCTGCGGATGTAGAGACGGCTGTGGTTGACGAATCTGCCATCCCAGCAAATAGTCAGGTGGAGGAGGAATTGATTCAGACCGAAGACACGCAGGTTGTCGATGAGCCAGTAGTCGAATTCCCGTCTACGAGGTCAGTTGAAGAGGAGTCAGTCGAAGTTGGGGCTGCTGAGGAGGCAGTCACGGAGGCAGTTACTTCCGTTGAAGATGTTCCAACGCTGGAGCCATCTACCGAGACAATTCCAAAGCAGGACGCTGACTCGGACATCAGTGCCGAGGTTATTGAGAAAACGCAGCCGACTATCGAAAAATATGCCACGGAAGATAAACCTGCCGTTGAAGGGACTCCAGAGCAGGATGCTCCTGTTGTTCACGAGGAAGATAGTTCACCAGTTACCGACAACAGCATACTTTTCACTCCAGGAGAACCATTATCAAATGATCAATTAACCACGGAAGGGTCTTCCCCCGTTGCTGCTTTACTAGAGAACGAAGCATCTGCCGCGCCTGTTGAGATTGCTGATGAACTCGGAAGCGCCCCAAAGACGACCGTTCCTGTCAGTGAAGTAAAAACGGAAACGGTAGAGGCTGGTATGACCGTTTAGTTGAGCTGCTTCTCTGTTTCTGACTTTACGCTTCTATGAATTATAGACGACAGCCCTCGTGTAGTAATCGAGGAAGATATTGCTTTGGCCCCTGAACACCAACAACCGTCAACAGAACAGAACGAACTCGAGGAGGCGCCACCCACTACCCCGGAAGTGCCTGTTGTCCTTGAAGTTGACGAAGGCAAAGCCGTTCATACTACAAATGTGCAAGAATCAACATCTTCAGATGCTTCAAATCAGGATATCGATGTTAGCAAGACCTTCGAAAAGCCAGTTGCAGAAGCAGTTGCTCACAGCGCGTCCGCGGTGGACCCGACTGTACGTTTGCTTGCCCTTTGTCCACTTTACAAACTAAAATCAGTGTCACGTAGCTTATGGAAAGCGACTTGTTAAAGACAGTTGAGGCTGAGGTTGAAAGACCCAAATCTCCTTGGATGCCGTCTTTCCAGGTGACAACTGTTGGTCGTGGAGCCTCTCCATCGACTGAGGATGACCACCCGGGTTCCCAGGAATCTTCCGCACTCCAGGATGCACCGAGTAATGACCTTGTCCCTGATGAGACCAAACCACAATTAGCTGCACCCTCCGTAGAGGCAGGGCAAGCTTTGGACATTACGAGCCAAATCGAGCACCCTACCCCTCAAGTGAGTTGACAATGCAATTCGTGATTCAGCCAACTTCTTGACCTCATTTCCAGCTGCTCGTGGATGCTTCATCACCCGACCTTTCCGTTGAACCAGCACGTCCTTGGACGCCTTCATATTCTGTGCATTCTCAAGGAAGCCCCCTCCTCGAGCATGGTGTCCTCGAGCAAGAGGATCATGTCTCGTCGCGCGAGGCAGAAGATCAAGCGTTGGTAGTGGATGTTGCCGAGCTTCCCAGGATGAAATTTACAAACGAGATTGCCCTTTCCAGCAAGCTTAGTTCTTCAGAGCATGAGACTGCTCTTCAAGTTGATTCAGTGACTAAGTCGATTGAGCCTCTCGCGGGTACGGATATCGCGGATGTGGACGATGTCCAGGACGTGCCATTAGCATCTGATTTGGAAGAGAATGTTGCAGGACCAGACAGCGCCGTAGAAGAGTCGGAAGAATCCTTGGAAGCTGACACATCGGACGCTCCAAATGTGAACCACGAAGAGGAAGAGGTCCCCCAAATCCCGGAATTGGTGTTGGATGATTTCACAGAGGTATGCCCATGCCTTATAACCCTAGAATTCTTTTAACACCCAAGGCCAGGCTCCGGCTCAGGTTGAGGAGGAAGATCAAGCACCACTTAGCCCGTCATCCCAAAGTTTACAAGGCCAATCCGGTTCACTGTCTTGGGTCCCATCGTATTCCGTCAGCAGACAAGGTAGTCCACTTCAGACAAACGTTAAACTTCCGGAAGACGGGTCGCTGGTCACACCCGATCACGATGACAATCTTCTCATAGCTGAGTCCTCCGACGCTTTGACAGATTCCCCTGCTCCATTCAAAGACGCAGGCGCTCCCCCGATTTCCGAGTCGCAAACGCCTAGGGAGGACGACCGAAAATCACAACTACTAATCCCGGTAGAAAGCGCTTTTCAAGATATCATTGTCGGAGATGTGACAGTACAAGCGGACAATCCAGCGGGCCTAGAGGCCAACACTCTGAACATGGTGGTTGATCATGGGGAAAGCAGTGCTCAGGTGAGTTGCAAAAACACATCCGAAACTTGTCTGAAAAGGAACACCAGGTATACGAGAAGGAACCACCTCATGGACCAGAGGCAGCTGACGTAGGACAAGGACCTGAATCTGAGCCTGAAGTAAAGCTCCAGGAAGCGAATATCGATCGCTCTGATATTTCGGATGTTCGCGAACTGGAGAAGGCTGTCACCCCTTCTATTGAGAGTGGCGCCGAGCAGTCAGAGAACGCGTCTAAGTGAGGGCTAGTCGTATTTCGTAGTGATGACACTGACCTGATGGCGTACTTGTAGGCCTCAAGTTCCACGTCTTGAGTTCGGAGATGAGCCTGCGAAAGCAGATGTGATAACTGCAGAAAAAGTGTCTCCAACAACCCGCAAAAGACTTGAATCCACCGCTTCTTCGCGATTCTTCCCAGGTGGTTGGTTCACCGCGACACCTAAAGCTGTAGACGAAGGAAGGACATCGCTTGAAATTGCCCAGGGAGAGTTCACCCCTTCCAAACCTACCTCTCCAGCAGATGATCAACCTATTTCTCCCATGTTAGAAGACGTATCGTCCGACGAAGATGAAGACGACGAAGGTGACGAAGAAGGTGACGATAAATCTGAAGAGGAGAAGAGAAGATGGTGCGTTGTGATGTGAGGACGCCTGAGAATATCTTTACGACCTTTCACGATCTTATGCCCTACTTTTATAACCTAATTATCATCTACATGGATTTCTTATACTATACCCACACTCTCTACTCAAAGCTCAAGCAAGGAATATTTGTAGAACAGAGTGCTACACTAAGATCATTAGCCATAACCGACCTTAGCTCAGTTGGAAGAGCGCAAGACTGTAATGGATATACTTTATCTTGATGTCGCCTGTTCGAACCAGGCAGGTCGGACTTTTTATACCTTTGCCTTGTCTTCAACAAGGCTGACTGAAGAACCCAAACTATAATAAGAATGTGAACTCGGATTAAGTTAGAGACTGCGTTCGGAGTCTTATATATTAATCCATGTCCAAGTCCCAAAAATACTATACAGGTATGTGTGTAAGAAATAAAGCGCACTAGGCTTCCATTTTTAGCTCGACAACCACATTTATAATCATGAAACTGATATATGATGCCACCAAAAAGATACCCCACCGTCGTGTAAGGAAGTACCCATTAAGGGGCACAAAAATCAAAGTAGCTGCCAAGATACTCAGAAGACCAAAGCCGCTAACAATGAGCGTCGTGGAGAAATGTAGCTCGAATGGCGCGGATGTCTTTTCGATAATGTACGTCCCCGAAATACCGATTCCAAGCAGGATGTTGAGCATTGGGCCACCGAAACAGGCTGAAAATCCCATTATAGGGGCGAACACCTGCACCGATCTTCTGTAAGCTTTTAAAAGGAGGATATCAAGTCAGACGTTGCCTCACCGCTACGCTCATGTTTGCAACGAGATCAGCAAGGGAGTTGCCCACTGCAAAGATGGTGAGGCCAACGATGGCATCCGAGAGTCCAAATATACATCCAAACGTCTAACAGGTGTATTGGTTAGGACCCTCCACGACCTGGAGATGGAAATGCATACCTGAAGCAGATTGACGACTTCGTCCGCAATAGCCATGATCCATATAATGGCGACGAAAAATCCCATTGAACAGCGAATCATCTTCAATGCAGGATGATCGCCCTTGTCGGCAAACACTGCAACAAGAATGGCGCTCGCAACGCCACCAATGGCTGCGGCTATGAACAATGGCACTTGGTGCTTTGTTCCATCTATACGCGTGCACGGTTGAGGTTGTGGGATCGACTGAGTCATGAAGTAAAATACGAACTGAACAGAACAGCGACACAAAACACGGGCGCGATAGCACATTGTACGGATGTTAGCCACTTGTTAAAGGACATTTCGTGCATATCTTCCAATACCTCTTCTTCAGCGATGAGCACTCGCTCTTGACCTTCTTCTTCAAAATCTGCGAGGCCTCCGTCTCCATTAAACATTTTTTCACGAGAGGTTGTCGCAGATTCGTATCGCGTGACAACAACGGGAAGCGTCAACGTGAGGAACATAACTGCAGGTGCGGCAAAGATGGAAGCAATCTGTGCTAATATGCTTTGATTACGGAAATGATGCAGTGAAGGAAGCAACGTGCGGACGATACACCCTAGCCCTGAAAGGATTCGCTGCCAACGGGTGGGTGGAATATAGTTTTGTGATTCGGTGTCGTCGTCAGAAATGGTGGGCGTTCCAGGAGTGCGTGCAGCGGATGGTGTTAGACTGTTGGGCGAATGAGGGTCATCGACATATCCGCGAGGTGTCGTGCTAAGGTATCCGTTGTGCGGAAAGTGGGAACGGTCACTGATTGGAGTATCACGATATCGACTGTGGTTTGAGTCATCGTCAAACCACTCGGGCTCCTCAGGGAGATCGGCTGTCCGAGAGGGTGCGGAAAAATAAGGTCGCGATCGGTCGTCTTGCTGAGACACAGCGCCGAGTGCCAGTTGGTCTAAAGGGTCGTCACGGCTTGATAATGAGGTCCTAGGCGTACGTTGTCGAGAAGCAGAACGTCTGTGATAATGACCTCCTGCGAAAGGAGTAACAGGACTTTCGAAGATACTAAGGGATGAACTTGCAGCTTGGTGTCGTAACGAAGCAACCACGTCATGAAATTCAAGTGCACCGATTAGGGAGAAGGAGGGGAAATGAGGATGAGGATGAGACAGTCCAACTGGAGCAACATTTTTAGATTGCGAGCGTGGGGGGAGATCTGTTTGCAGCCGAGGCCGTTGAGGGGTGGAAACGGCACGGGTTCGCGTTGGATGCGTTTGAAAACGGGGTTGCCCCGGAGAAGGAGGAGAGACGGAAATGATTACTTGACTAGATGACGGTGGGCTAGCTGGATGGGTATCAGTCCAGCATCCGAATAAGAGTCATGTTCTGCTCACGATTGTCCCGATACGGCTCTTGAAAAGTCAATGGCGTCTGGTCATACTGAGCACGTTCCATAGCCTCAGAATGCCGTTTCACCTCCTGCCTCCGGTCCCACCAGCTCCCAAATATAACGATAGCGACGTAAAACAAGTAGAGGGCAATCATTATCCCAGCCTCCCAGGGCCGCATAATGCCATCCCAAAGGATCACCAGGAGCAGTGTAACTGCAGCAGTGAAAAATCCAACATCGCGCAGAAAGGGACCACGGTGCACTTTAAATGGCTTGATGATACACATTGAGCCAACGACACACGATACAATGAATGTGGCGGCACCCAACAACTCGCCAATCGCCAAGCTCCCAGATCCAGCACGCATGGCCGAAAAGGTGGAAAATACATCCGGACTGCCATTTCCAAATGCAAGAAAGGTGACGCCTGCCACATTCTCATCCAACCCGAGAAGTTGCGCAATGGTTGCCAAATTTGGGGTGAAGAAGTCGGCGGCGCTTATCCCCAGCGTCGAAAAAAGGAAGACGAGCCATATTACGAGACCAGAGAACGCCACTGGGCGTAGAGGTATGCTCGTACAGAAATAGTGTTGAAGGTAATTTATGGAGAGAAATGTTCGTGGAGTGTCACATTCCTTTTGAACGTGAGTACACTGCATATACGCTGGTTGCGCAAGTGGTTGGCACTAGGAAGTGGTCAAAGTGGCATTCGACTTGAGACGAATGCTATCTACATACCTGGTGGCCAGAGTTGTCGGTCGTCGAAACCCCATTCCGGGTTATTAATAACTCCTCCGAAATTCGTTTGACGAGGCTTGTTCCTCCGTGATTTCTGCTTAGCTGCGAAATCTGTGCATAACGACTTTGTGACCACAGCAGACAATGAATAAGAAAGAGAACGACGAAGAGAAGCCTTGCAGGTGCGGAAGACATGAAAGCAAAGGAGACAAGACGCACTCAGGCTGGCATGGGTGGGAGTTTTGACAGCCAGTATCTCCATATGGGTCATCCAACATGCCTCTTTGCTCATATTGATTGCACCCGTTCATAATAAATATAACCAGTAAACTCTAAATTTTAACCATAATCGAGTCCATGATCTCTAGTGCCTCTGAGCAGATCTGAATGAGCTCCGCTTGTCGCCAATTGTTCGAGTCCAAGGGGGTGAGGGTGAGTGGAAGTCTCCCGGCTTGGTACCTAGGTGTTGCGGTTAGAACGGACCTTACTAGGACGGAATGAGGAATGCGGCATACACGGGTAAGATTCGTAGATTCATCCTGTGTAACGAGGCGAAAACTCGTGGACCATGCCTTCCTCATAGATGGGCGACTCATTTCGGGTCGGGCATTCAGCGTCGCCAACAATGAATTGGCATACACTACAGAAGGTGCTTTACGTCAGTTACTCGATAACGCGAAACCCCACTTACGTCTTCCCATGATGAGACCAAGGGCGAATCCGAAGAAAGATCGTGACATGATCACGAACTGTAATGCGTTGAATTTCCCGCATGAAGGCGCAAAGTAAAGAACACGAACCGTAATAAGTTCAACAAGTGCTACCACACTGTAGTAAACTTAGTTCATACCATGCAAAATAATCGATGCCACTTACGCCGTCAGGGCACATCGATTAATGCCATAAACAAGAAATTTGTTCATTGTGCCATGCGATTCCACAAAGTCAGACCTATCGTCGGCAAGAAGGCACAACGCCACCGCGATCAACACGTCCGAGGCTAGCGCCATAACTAAGAAGGGCAAGATGGTTTGAAACTGTTCGTATAATCACTCTCACGAACAACTACGTATTTTGCGAGTTCCACTCACCCTGAGCTCTTCCAAATGTATAAACTCCTTCTTGAGAAAGCTGTTGCAACTTTAGTCATTTCTCGATGAGAGACACCTAGAGCCTACAGAGAAACGACAGTCTCTGGGGAATACAATCAGTGGACGATCTACGGGTACAAGGCCAAGACTTACTTATTCCGAGAACTACAAAATAAACAACTTAGGACACCAGTGAGGTTAGTCCACATACACTCACTCACCGAAATGTGCCATGATGAAAAGAGACTGGACATCTCCTTAGTGAATGTAGCTCAAATCAACACCTCACTCAAACGTACGATAACCGCCAATAACCGCCATCTATATCGTGCACGACTCACTACAACGGCGACTCGGGATGAAGTAAAACTGATGACAGTTACCAACTGACGTACAAGTAAAGATGCGTTGGGTAAAATAGCTGCAAGGGATGCTCGATGTTCAACAGATAATGGCAAACAAAGTAAAAACGAACCATTGCACCACGAAGGCCACTAGGACCTGCGAACGTATGAAATTCTGACAAGAGCCAGAACAAAGGCCACAAAACTTACATTAATTGCTATAGATGCCTGGCACGCCTCGTCGAGCGTTCGTGTGTACTGAGGGTCAAAAAACTTACAAACAAGGACCTGTCAACAGCTGAATATCGCGAACAGGATCGTGGTTCAGTGACAAACGCACCAGGTACCTTCCGAGAGGACACGAGCATCCCCAAATCCTGCGATCTGCAACCGGTGGCGGATCAGACGGCAACGTTATGTTAATGAGTACATCGATGGCGTACAAGATAGATGTACGAAGTATGCGACACTTCGAAAAGTGAAATTATCAACGGCTTGTGTGGTCGGATCTGTTACACGTACGCAAGGCGATATGAAGCGTGTCTAGAATCCTATCCCAACGCTTGGTCAGTAATGCAGAAACCACGCCGAGGTAAAGAGGTCGAACCAAATGCTGGCGACCTTACAGTTTGCATAAGTTTATTACAACCTACCCCGGTTCACAGTGACTCTCCACACTCACCAGTACTTTTGCTACGTGATCGCCTTTTGCATGATTGGCATAATAGAAGAACGCCTAGGAAAAATGAGCATTCATTGTACTTAGGTTATACGGAACGAGCTTGCCTGTATTGTCGTAATGCCATAGATGATCATGGACACCAAGACCCCTATGAACATCGCGCCTTTACGAAATGAAAACGCATCAATTTTATTCACCATTGCGCGTATTACGAGAGTGGCGCCCACCGAAGGTTTCTTGGATACTAGGCATCGTGCTTCGGAGTTACCCAGGCTGGGCGCAAGGGACCTGCAGGCGATTAGACTAGGAAAGTAATCGAGAACTCGGTCAAAGAGATGGAGGTAGTGGAAACAATCTTCAAGGAGGGCCTTGGTGAGCCTTTCTTGGTATTAACTAATGAAAGGACATTCGGATACTTCCTGGTCGCCTCTGAGTCGAACTTGCGGCTTCATCGCCACAGTTCAAGTTCGCGCACGGTATTGAGTCTGACTCCGCTTCTTCGAGTCGTGATCCGAGGTTGTAGCGGATACTAGCTATCATGATGATCGTCGTCATGATGGTGACTCAATTCCGAGTCAGCTGCTCCAACACGAGTCCAATGTCCTCCTGCCACGATTTTGAATCTCTCCAAAGCTCTAAGTTCATCTTCTCATACACTGGAGGTCTGGCTTAAATAACCCATCCTCAGGGACCTCTGAAATAATGCCCACACTGTACGCCCACATAGTGTTTCAAGTTATTCATCATCAAGATGCAGCATGTGCATCTCAGGCTCGAGCCGTTCATGCATATGGTGCTCACTACTACATATACTCTTGCTGCCCTTCAAACTGCACTATGATGGGACAAGACATAACTATAATTTGCATCTCGGGCCTACTTAAGAGTTTTGACTTCCCTGGTTATAATGAGAAGTGGCCTTGGTTCTCCGGTGCTACTCCTCTTCTCGCTCTTGGATTCTCATGTATTAATATTCCGACCTCGTGGCAGCGAAGTGTCAGAGTACGCTTCACGTTTGAGTACTAGAAGCCGTTTTCTACGGCCATCTACGTAATTTATGCGCCGGAAGAGTTAAAGCCGTTCTGAAGACATTCGGGCGGATCATGTCCTGTCTTGATCGGAAACAGAGTCATTGTCATTATGTTACCCAAGGACGACAAGAATCATAATATCTCCACCCCACACCATTATGTTCGAAACAGTCCCGCGCGCTTTGCTATGTTCGCAATAACATTATCTCCAAGCCACACTCAAGCTGAGATGCTTCAAGTGACCCCACCTGCCGCTCGTGCCTTCAAAATCGCGATTGGACATCCGTGCCGACTCACACCACGCAACAAAACCCTCCCGATCCTCGAGCGTCAAACTCCGTCTAGATCTGTGCTCTGTCCAATCCCGCCGTGCAAACATGTGTGCAGAATACTTGAGCTCCAAAGTGTTCCTTGTTGATGTATATCCAACTAAGCTGGGAGGTTCCTGGCTGATCGTGCCCACGAATCCCAAAGGCGCTGGTGTTTGCCCGGATGGATACTCGGGATAAAAGCCAGAGAACGAGTGCCCATCTGGAAAGCGTCGCTTTGCAGGGTAGCTGTGGAAGGTGGAACGCATCGCAATCAGAGCCTAATACAATCGAAGGTCCCGCAGAGTATGTGCCTTCTTGTTACGCTAGAACACCCGTTTTCTATGTACCTGATCCTGACCCATGGTTTTGTACCGCAGTGGGCTATTGATGGTGAATGTCTCCAATTGAGGCGAGCTTAAGATCGAATCCAGTGCTGCTAGTCGTCCGAGTCCCCGAACTTTCTTTTTTTGCACCCCGCCGGTCACCCTGAGCAATGCTTGCTGCCGCGGTAATGCGAGAGCCGCGTTAGCCACCAAGACAACGGCTAGAGGCGCGCCAATAGCACCCGTCACTAAGACGGCGTGGTCTCAGATGCAGGCGCGCTTAACCCTGGCACGGAGACCGCTGAGCTTTTGGGTTTCGAGTTTCGTAAATTTGATAATGCTCGTTGTCCTTCTGCGGCTGTATCAATATCAAATTCACAAAGGAAAATAGATCACACAAGACGGATACGAGAGAGCTGAACCGCAGGATCTGAATAAACTCCAGTACGAAGATTGCTAGTATGGACGACACAGGTGAGGCTTAGATTCTACGATGTGGTGTAGATAAATGTATGATAATACGATATTGATTATATTGAACGTACACGAGATGCGACAGTCAGAAAGACGTCCCGCCTTTGTTCTTAAGCCGAAATCACCAACCCGCATGTGAACAGGGGGCGCGAGAGTGTATGGCGACGTCACTTCAAGCCTTCAGTGAGCAGAAGACTTGGGCCAAACCAGGCGCAATAATAGGGCACGCCCATGTCCGAATTGAGTTTGCAACTGCCAGCCGAAAATCCTGTTTAGGAAATGTAATGTCGGTCTAGAAGTTGATCGTCAGCCGCCTCTGAGAGCCTATAAAGGGTGGCCCAAATTCGCTTACTTCCCCCATCCACTTTCAAGTAGGATTTTGCATTACTCGCCTATCACTCGATCTATAACCTACACACTCTCTTATCAATCTACATTCATTCATTCAGTTTATATCATGCCTTCCATCAACAAAGCTCTCACCTTCTTGCTCCTTCTCGGTGTGGGTGTCTCGCTCGCCACCCCACTCAACACTACTGGGGTAAGTTCGACATCATCCACACCGTTGTCCATAGATTAATAGTTATAGTTTGATACCAATAAAGTTCTCCACGCTGGCCGCAACATCAACGAACATCTCCCCGAGCCCTTATCCGCTCTCCTCACCCCTGTCGCAGCTTCCAACCCCGCCCGCCCCAACAACAGCCAAAAGGACGTAGATACACTCGAGGCGCCAAAGAACGCCTGCAAAGAAGCATTCACACTGATCGCGCAATTCCAGATGGAGCATGTGACTCTGACGGCGGGAATGCAGGTCATGGTGATGGATGCAGTATGTAAATGTCACGGTGGACAAGGTGGAAGTGTTAAGCAAGGAGTTGAAGGACAAGGAGGTGGGTCTCGGGTTAAAAGGGAAGGTGGACCTGGCCTCGCGAAACTCGGAGAGGTTGTCAGCAAACTTACTAGTGCTGGTCAAGGACAGGGTACCGCCCAGCAGTGACGGATGCATAGCGCAGAGTTTGAGATTATGGTATATACCCGTGTCCCGAATCTTACGGTTGCTTGAAATCCATGAAGTCTTCTGCCTCTGAATGCCAACTTGCATGCAGCCTGAGCGTGAACAAGTTCGCCAGCACTCTGTTCCTTGTGGGATAAGAAAAGAATCCGGGATTGATTCGTTGTTGGGGAGTAGCTTGAATGTCGGATCGATGTGTGGGAGTTTACAAAGTTCCTTTTTGCATCCAAACCAACATGTTCTCACCTTCACTCCGTACCATTGCGTGGATCGCAGGCCTCCTCGTTGAGTTTTTCATTTCCGTTTCAACTCCCTCCCGAGTCTAATCAAACCTACACCGCCAGAGCATCATCGTCTGGCGCAGTGGACGCACCGCCAGAAATTCCATATTCTCCAAGCACAATTTTCCTGCAGGGTATTATTCAGATGGAAACTTTGACACTGATTGCGCTACGATCAAGCTCCCAGACTTGAAGCACTGCGAAGATGCCACGTTTTGGGATCATCTCGATGCGTCTGGCAAGTTCGTCGATCGGAGCGTGCTCATCAGTTGTGATGCGAACCGCAAATCATGGAACACTGTAATGGGCCCTCTGAAGGATCCCGAGGGCCACGGCAGCTTGTGGGTGTACGAACCTAGCGGTAGGAAGGAGAATCCCGCACGCAGGAAAGTTCGGCGCCTCGTACTGAGGGATTACCCTGCCGGCCATGACTTCCACCCCCTAGGTATCGAGATCTATCCGTCCTATGGAGGGAAGCCATCCAACCTCTACGTAGTCAACCACGCACGTGCCCGCACTGTCATTGAGCAATTCACGGTCTCCCCCTCTGCGCCTAACATTGCGATCTACGTGCGCACCATCAGCTCCCCCTTCTTCATCTCACCCAACTCCATCGCCCTCACTTCCCCAGATTCATTCTATGTCACTAACGACCACCTCATGACACGTCGCCTCCCTATCGTCGGCGACACGCTTGCCCTAATTGAATCCGTCTTGGGCCTACCCCTTGGCTTCGTCACTCACGTCACACTCTCAGCCCCGTCCAAGTCGGAGCCCACGGCACCCGCCATCCTATTCCACAAACTCGCCGTCCCTTTCATCCCATTCCCCAACGGCATCTCTATTTCACCAGATGGTACCCACGTTGTCATCGCCTCCACCACCATGAGCTGCGTCAATATCTACAAGCGTGACACGAACACAAACTCCCTCACCCTTGAGCAGACTGTACCCACACCCTTCCTCCCAGACAACGTTATATACACCCACGATGGCTCCTCCATAACTGTCGGTGGGCACCCTAATTTCCCCGATCTTGTTGCCGTCGCGAAGAACACCCCCGGGGCTTTAGCACCCAGCTGGGTTGCATCAATTTCCATCCCCCAGGACAAGGCCGACGAGCCCCCAACCGCTGCACAGGAATTTGATACTCAAGCGCCTTTGTCGGCTATGGGTATGGTCCCGTCGGTGCCAGGTTATGAGGTGAAGACGTTATTCCAGAGCGATGGTTCAGGGTTCTTGTCGTCGTCAAGTGGGTTAGTGGATCCAGTCACAGGCGCGCTATACATCTCGGGATTGTATGCGGAGGAGGGCCTGTTGGTTTGTCATCCTGCCTCACGTTAATCAATATCTGCAAAATCCAGGATTGGAGGATGCATCAAGCATCTTGTAATTATCTAGTTTCGGGGACAGGCATATCGTAGATACATATGTTCATTTCGACTACGCGGAAAGTATAACAGGGAGACACCTACACAAATAACGCAGGGAAGAATAGTAATGGGGTCGTTATAAGGGTTCTCGTAGGTGCTATAGATATCCTAGGTGGAAAGGAAAAGACTATATATGTCTAATTGACAGAAAATAGAATGTATCGCTTGAGCGAGAGATAGACTAAGGGAGACGACTCGGAGTACACGTGCATCGCACAGTTGGAGCTTGGAACCGAAAGCGAAACAAATAAGATAAAGATGACAGCGACAACGAATGCAGGGGTACAACGTTTAATGCCCATCTACATGCGTCAGAAAATACTTGGTAGAAATGTTCTGTACGCAAGATGAGCTATCTCGAAAAAGCTGAAACATAGACACTCACACAGCACCCATCCCAACAGCAAACGCGGCCACTCCCCAAGCGAACGACTTCGTCCTCGGCTCCATCTGGAACCTGCTAACTCGCTTGTTAGTAGCAATCGTCCTCTCCTCAACCTCAGGCTCCTTAAAGTCGAACCGCAGCTCTTCCCCATCCTCTCGAGCCCTCTTCAACGTCGCCGGGGTATCCTCTTCCATTGATTCATCAGCCTCATTCACAGCCTTAGACCTTGTATCTTCAGCTTTCTTCGCCTTCAAATCTGCTATCAACTTTTTCTGTTCTGCTACATCCTGTTGATGCAGCTCAGACCCCGCCACGTCATCCTCGACGTCCTCATTCTCCCTGTCCACCGCTGTCTCATCTGATCCGCCTGGTGT
This sequence comes from Tricholoma flavovirens, assembly GCA_003313805.1. Taxonomy (NCBI): domain Eukaryota; kingdom Fungi; phylum Basidiomycota; class Agaricomycetes; order Agaricales; family Tricholomataceae; genus Tricholoma; species Tricholoma flavovirens. The sequence continues at coordinate 24,178 of QLOK01010685.1, forward strand.
TACAATCTCTTCCCGCTTCACTACCTTGACGGGTTTGGGTGTCTTTGTCCGAGGTGCCGCCGAGGCTGCCTTCGGTGCAGGACTCTTAGTACGGATAGACCGTCGTGGCAATGGTACCTTGGTAGACGGAGGAGAAGCGGGGGCGGCTACAGAAGCAGGGCTGGGTGATCCCTCTTTCCGACGTTTAGCCGGTGACGGAGCGTAGGAAGGTGAGGGGGTGGGAAGGCTCTTGGAAGCGGCATGAGAGGCTGAAGTAGGTGCTTTAGCGTGAGAGGGGGCAGCAGCACCATTCGAGGCGCTACCATTCGCAGCACCGGTGGCGGCCTTGTTTGATCGCCTGTAGTTGCCCTTTGGATCGGGAGTAGCTTCAACGACGGCGTCGATGATAGCGCCAAGAGCGTACGCGTTTCCGAGGGTACGTGCGAGGGCGGGACCGACCCATGTTCCAGCGAGACGCGTGATGGACTGGTTGTGAGAGCCTCCATTGTTGGCGGTGAGATCGTAATTATCCCTCACCCATTGCAGTTCATTTTTTTCTTCGTGCTCAGGAGCGTTTGGAAAAGCAGCTCGGAACATTGTTGTTAGGCTGACTGCGCCTGTATCGAAGCGACGAAGGATGAAAGCGTGTCCGGATGACTTGTAGAAGATGTGAGAGTTGGGTAATGAAAGATTGTTGGTGATAAGTCATACCGTTGGGGTTTCGATCTTCATGCGACCGACCTATAACACGAATAAGCGACAAATATATACGCGACATGGGTGAACTGACCAAAATATCCTGGCCTTGACAATTCAAGATCTGATACTTGACTGGCGGCAAAATACCTGAGCTTACTAGTGATAACGATGAATGAGAGGCCATGGAGAGATAATTGAGCATACTCGTAGAGATATGTGGATTTGCATGTCTGACGGGGAGAGGAGGTCTTGGAGTCAAGGTCGGCATTTTTTGCAGAGGATCCATTGGAACTTTGTGGCAAGGATAGGGGAGTCAAACCTTCGATAATAAACAACACCAAACACTTTTAGTATTTACCACGATTACTTGATTCAACAAACACAACGCGTTCTATTTTTACATTCCACTCCCAGCAAGTGAAAGCAGTTGCGTTCGTCCAACCAATGCCTCCACTAATTCATGCACCCCCATCCACCAACCTCCCTTCCCTCTTCGGTTCTTCATATCTGCATGCTTCACCATGTCTAGCACTGGCACCCATTCAATCGAACTCGCCTGGATCGTAATCACAGCAGCACTCTCCGCTGTGGCCCGCCTAGTTTTGGGTTCCTGGGCCTGCAGCATCCAATGATGCCGTTCAATGAATGTCATGCATTTCAGTGACAGCCGCACTGCTCGTGCACGATCTGTAGGTGATGGCGTGCCACCTTGCAACGTGTGTCCCAGCGATGCTGATCGTGCGTCAAACAGTGCACCGCCTTCTTCCTTGAACATGTTCGTAAGCACCTCGGTCGTGTACACTGATGAAGAAGTCTCGCTGCTAGATTCATGATCCTCATAAATAACATCGATCGGACATAGCCACTGTAGCATACATACCGGATGACAATTCGGCCTTCGCTCTTGCCCTTGGCGTCCAGACTATATCTTGTCTTCAAGAATTTGACATCCTTCCGCAGCATGTCCAGGTTCATCCCTCTCTCGGGCGTGTATAGCAGGGATGCTCCCGTCTAAACACCGTCAATTTAAAAAAAAAAAAAGTAAGGCATATCTACGGACTTACCGCCAAAGCACCCATCGTAGCAAGATATCCACACTTCCCTCCCTGAGTCTCCACCACGAATACCCTGTTCCTGCTTGCACTTGCGCTCTGTTTAATCGCATCACACGCGTCCACAAGCGCATTTAAGCTCGTGTCGCTCCCTAAGCTATGCTCTGTCATCGGGACATTATTACTGAGCGTCGCCGGTAAATGCACCATCGGGATATGGAACGCCGGATAGTGCTTCCTCCCATCTTCCAGAATCAACAACGAACTGAAGGCTTCGAAACCCCCGATCATCATCAGTGCCTGGATGTTGAACTGTTGGATTTTCGATGCGACGGCGCCAAGGTCAACAGAGGGTAGTGTGCGGTTGGTGCCAAGTTCGGAACCGCCTCGGGCCATCCACGAATCAACTCCAAGCCAAGACAGTTCATGGATGTTGTCGTCAAGCAGACCGCGGAATCCATTGTGGATTGCGAGCGGGGTATGCCCTTGACGGATACAATAACGGACTGCAGCACGAGTTGCTGCATTCATGCCGCCCGCTGGAGCTCCCATACTATCATTTACGATACATCAGGGAACCCGTGGATGGCAGAGGAACATATACTTACTGCATAATTGCAATGCGGATTCGCTATTAAGGTGTATTAGATACGACAAAGCATTGTCACGTCTCATATTTACCTTCTCTTGGGGCACCTGCTTCTCCTCATACCAAGTAGAAGTTGAGATGAATCCCTCCAGACTCTCACAAAACTCGGGATCTCTTAATGACATTGCCTTCTCGAAATCCTTCTCACTGATCGCCTGCGCCACGGCCCTCGTCTATGATGGATTCGGAAGACTGTAAACTAAACCAAGGAATGAGGAGCTTACCATCTTGACAGCATCCATGAGTGGTACCCGTATGATTTTGTTCTCCTGAACTCCAATCATGTACGATGGTGTGTCAGGAGTAGACTCGAGTAACGTCGCCACGGCATCAACGCCTTGCAGCGTTGGCTTTGATGGGGAAAAATTGGTATGTAAGATTACCACGTTTCATATTTCATATTACAGACATAACATACCAGAATTCGGTCCCAAGCACACGGTCTGCCACCCCTCTGCGTATGTCCTAGTGTCGTTACACGCGTATCAAGGCCAAGTCGTTCGGTAAGTACGTCTTTAACATAATCTGCTTTGATAGGTTTCAAATCCATGTCGTGGGCGCCTTCAGCCACGATGACGATGGTCTTGCGTTTGCCAACTTCACGGTGCTAGGCTGCCATAGGATGAAATCTCAAAACAGAATGCCGAACAATGCTTACCTTCTTGATGGAAGCGCACAGCTCATCTTCCCAAGGCATCTGCTTTGGCGGGCGCTCCGGAATAAAAATCAAGTCTGCGCCCCCACTGACATTCCGTAAATCTTGGATACGTAGTACCAAGGGAAGAAAACGTACGCAACGCCAGCAAGCAACGCCAACCACCCACAATTTCTTCCCATGACCTCTAGGACGAAGGCTCTGGAGTGACTGGCGGCGGTAGAGTTGATATTATCGATAGCTTCGCAGATACGATGCAAGGCAGTCGGGGCACCGATAGTTAGATCCGTCATGGACATGTCGTTATCGATCGACCCAACTAAGCCAACGATCTTCAGATGCGAGTGCGCGAGAGATTGGGCTTCCGTTATCTTAGCTAGAGTAACGTTTCAATATCAAGCTTGTAGAATAAAGGTTTGGGACGAACATTGAGAACGAAGCTCGGCGACAAGCTTGGGCCATTCAGACCTGAAAACGTCTGCACCGGTGAGCGAACCGTCACCACCGCATATAACGAGTGCGTCAATTCCTTCTTTGATCAAGTTATGGGCAGCCGCCAAACGACCCTCGACAGTTCGGAATGCAGCTGACCGGGCAGTCCCGATGAGTGTGCCACCCTAATCTATTGTCAGATTCCCATCGGTGAGACGGGCCAACTCTGAACAGCGTACCTCAGCAAACCATCCACGTACATCGTCCCACCCCACCCTGACTATGTACCGCCCCTTCAGCGTCCGCCCACCGACGTAATCACCCGTTCCATCCTTTAGTATGTCACCATCCCCGAAGCGTAAGCTATTTATGAAACTCGAGACGTCTGGTTCTTGCAGGTCGATGGGCGCCACGCTAGATTCCTGGGGTGGTGACGTGTAGTTCTGATCGATATACTCCCCATTGCCGCGTACGAGTCCCTCGTAGCCTTCGCGTACAACGTACGTTTCGCAGCCTCTGTGCAGATGTTAATGGCTCCAGTTGATTGTAGACAAAAGAAGGCGAACACACTTTAGAATCGCCGTTTTGACGACCGAACGCACCACTGCGTTCATCCCCGCGCTATCGCCACCCGACGTGAGGACAGCAATCTTCATGTTGGGTCTGATAAGTAGTTGGTAGTTCGACTTTCAGCAGCGATCGTGAATCCAGACGGCTATATGTGGAGGATGTACTCCTAGATTGCGGACGACTTATGTATTGGTGCAAGCTGTAGTCAACCAAGCGTGTAGCGCTTTGCGATCTTCACTATCTCCATCTGTAATGTCTTTAGCTAGATCTCTGTTCGCGCCAGCTGGATACCACCAAACACCTTATTATTACGACCCTCCCACTGATTATTACGACAACCCTCCTGGCACTTATAGTACACCATTCATCCCAGACTTATCCTCACACTCCCCCCAGATTTCACAAATCTATGCTGGGGGTGGAGAGAGCTGCCTCGGTGGATGGTTTGGAGGTGTTTAAGCTCGTTCTGGCCGATGGGCCATTTGGTTCTCGCTGCAATATCGCCGCCACCACAGTCAGTCCCACAGAGGAAAGTCTTTCTGGCCAGTCTGGAATATCCCTAGGGAGGTCAGAAGCAACCGTGGTGGAGCGAGATCTTAAACCTTCTCAGACTCAGCCATCTCGAACGATAAACTTTATATGCTGGCCGGACAGTGGTAAATTTGTGTTTCGATCAACGTGAGCATTATAGGGAACACTCTCGCAGCCGCTACTGCATCAACGACTCCCTGTGATATTCGAAAAGGGAAACGGCGGATGTTTGATAGCACTTGTATACGACACGGATTGCCAGACTTGGGTGGAGGAGCATTTCGACGATGATCTACTTGTGGAGATCAGAGGAAGAGGAATTGGTGGACCCTTACCGTCGATGATGGGAGTTAGCCAGCCGGCTCTCGTACTGTTTGGGGCTTCAGCCGACAGCGATGTCCTCCGCTTTGCTGAAGCGCTTGCTAATCATTCCATGTATCCGGTGATTGTCCAGCCACCTTCTGAGAATCTCGTCTCGAACCAACAGTATGTATGTTTAAAATACTATGACAGCCATCATATAATGCCTGACAATAATGACCCAGCTCCAAGGACATCCGTCATTCAAGCGAGCCTCTACACGACGATTCTGGCGGTGCGAGGGAAGGAGGCAACGGAGGAAGAAAACAGCACGGAAAGAGTCAAGGTGCATCAAATGGTGGAAAACGTGCATGGAAGGGCGATGACGATCTTCCGGATGATGACATGGGTGAGAGCGGTGATCGTGACGGCGAAGATGGGAACGGCAAGGATAGAAATGAAAGTGGTGTGCAGGATATCGATATGGACGAAGACGGTTTCGGTAACCCGCACACAACAGTGGTAAGTGTGGAATTCAATATCGGGAAGGCGCACTCTCCGAACCTCCAACGCCTTAAACTGGAAAGGCATGTGAAGGTAATGATAGTTTCGGTCATATTATGTTGTTTTGTTTGCGCTCACCCCACACAAGTTCAAGCGGGCGGAGGGGGCAAATAGATCGTTGAAATCTTTGGAACGGAACTGCAACGTTCAAGTTCAACTCCTCGTCAGTCCGTCTGGGGATGGAGCAGAAGTGAAACAATGCGGTTCACGATCAAAGTTGAGCTTTTTAGCGCACGCGACGAATCCACATCTGATGAACAAAGCGACATAGTAAGTTCCCTTCTTTTTCTCGCAAGTAGAGCAAGCAGTAATGTTGCGTAGTTTACGTGGACCAAATGACCCAGCTCCACAAAGGCTGAAGAATGCTACTGCAGGTGCAAATACAGTAGAAGTAGGATTTGATGCCGGTCTATCGGGCAAAGTGACAGGGAAGTGGGGGAGGACAACGACGCGGACTCTTGAAATTCAAGACAGTTCTGTAAGTCATCCGCTGATACGTCGTTGGGATTCCATGTATTGACTGCATTTGTATCAAACAGGATTTACCAGAATCGGGGTGGCTTGTCAGGTACTTTGGCGCCCAGAGCGATAAAGGAGAAGAGATACAGACAATTTTTCTGGATGCTAAATTCGAACGCATCGACTTTTCAGGTGGCCGGAGGTCACTACAAGAACGGCTGGATGTCATTTACGGGATGGGGGTCAACTTGATTGGGGTATAAGGGAAAATTCTTTGAGTGCAGGCCAGTCATCTGAACGTCGCCGTTACAGGAATGCCCGAAAATCGGGTTTGTTGCTCAAGACAGCATTGATGTATGGATACCGATGAAGTCAAAAGCGAAACATGCTGGTGTAATGTTAATGGTGCTTGTGCGTCGGCCAGATATAATGATATTGAGTATGAAAACTGACCACACAGAAAAGGACTATATAGCCGATATCTCGAAGGACACTTCCCCTCTGACTCTGAAAGAAATATGTCATGAACAAGCCTCGGATTATCAATCTGAGGACGTGCTTGTCGACGCTAGTCAGTTTATTCACCGTTACAGATATCCGCTGTCTCTAATTAAATTCGTTGTTCATCCCCGCAGGATAGAGAGGCTGGCGTAGCACTTGGTATCAACTCAAATCCGCCTGCGAAACCAGGAAAGCTGGACTACATTGCCAAGAAGGTGGCCAACCTGGTGGGCTGGCAAGACACAGAAGAAGCATCACCGCTCTCCACTTCTGACATCCCAGACATGTTCCCTGCCGCGCTGGGGTGGGACTGGAAAAACCAGGAGGTGATCCCATCCGTTTGGGCATCGGTTGAGGATCTGGAAGCCAATGGTTGGAAAATCATTCGGGAACTACCTCCTCCGCCACTTCCACCGAAACTGCCATGATTTCCGTGAAATCGGACTATCGTTGAATGGCGGGAGTGTTTCCTCAGGCGTGTTGAAGCCATGAGCATCAAGCCCGAGGGCCGGGGCTCTCCATATCCATAGGAATCACAAGAGGTAGAGCAATGTATTACCCCAGAGAATATATAAGAGAAAAAGACATTTTTTCCCTTGGGGGAAAAATAAAAGGAACCATCAGTAAAAGTTGGTTTTTCCCACACGTTCTCTTTCAGCAAAAATAAGAGAAAATCAGGTGAAAATGGTGGGAAATTATATCTGTTTTTCAGTGTTTTCTCTGATTTTCACAATACTATCATTGGTCAGGAGTTTAAAAATATTTTGCAAACCACGAATAACTCTACAACAACTCAACATCTCATAAAGTGGCTTGGTACATACCTTGAATAACATGTGTTCTACCTGACTATGATGTTACTCTCGCAATAGTCGAAGGGATACTGCTGTCGGAGCGATGCCGAGCAGAAAAACCTCTAAAACAGGGTCTTTGAAAATCTGTGTCACGAAATGTCACAGTGCCGTTTGAATCTCCGGTTCGGCACCAGGACTGGCAGAAAGAGGCTTGTCGTCTCAAGGATGGCCAAGCTCAGAGTGGTAATTATCAATTATGTGCCTATGTACAGATGGACCAGATAGATCTAAAGAATATGTTACAAGGAATAATAATATTCTACAAAAGATTAGTGTGTATTACTTTAGATATGATTTACGAAGGAGGCCTGGGATTCATGTATCTTGGAAACATGAAGGATGACTATACTCCTGACCAAGTGAAGGTGGATTCCATGGTCTCAATGTGTGGAATGTGTGATGGACCGGCCTGCAGCATGTTTCCTGCCATAGAGTTAGCAAAGTTGAACGAGAATGGTGTTGATACATGGGAAATTGTTGAAATTGGGTTAGGAACAGTGGAGACTCCATCGGAGGCATTCTCGTCATTGCGCGCTGGGGCATACAATACCCAAAAGAAAATTGCTTGACGGCAGAGATGAAGGGGCAAACGGTCGCGTCGCGTCGCGTCAACAAATTCAAATCAGCGGAGTTTGAACCTTTGAGTCATCTCTGTCACGCTGAACAGTCGTTTGCCTGTATCTCTCCAATCTGCTATCCAGCCACCTTGAGACGCATGGATTATCTTTATTCATGCATTATACACCTCTCCCAAGTTCTCCAGAACTTTTTGAATATTT
>QLOK01010688.1:0-10061 GCA_003313805.1 Tricholoma flavovirens
AAACCACAGAAAGATGCCGGGGAAGCTACTGGGGACGCCTAGAGATTGTTTGCGATGCCACATTTGTACATTTCTATTTTTAGCCCACATATGCGAATTTTGATATCTTATCAATTAGTTTCAAATAGATTAGATGCCCTACGTTTTAAATCTGAAACGTCTGAATCAGATCGAGAAAGATAATGCATTGAAAATCTAGCTCATTATTAATGTATGTATAACAGGGATCGAAGGGAATCGATAAAAGATGTATCAACTCTTTCACAATGAATATACCTCGACCAATATTGAAGGGAAATCGAGGTAGTGCATCAAATTTATTATTGGATCGAACTTGATAGATATCATCGGGTCTTCTCGATTTCCCTCGCTCAGATCAGAGCCGATTTTGACTGGGAGTGATCACCCGCTCTCATTTTGCATGTATCTCACTCATTCCTTCCTAGATTCCCTTTGGCTATTTTGCATTCTATGCAATAGACATCACTCTATCCGCCTCTGCTGTCTGATCAATGGCGCATTGTGTTACTGTTGAGCTATCTTCAAGTTATTGCCTTTTTTGGCACACTTGGTTCAACTCTTTCTCTCGTGCATCCTGTGGCTTATAACTTAGTGGAACCTCAATTAATATGATCCTGTGCACTGTTTTCTATACTACATCAAGCAGTTGAAGTGCTGTAGGCCTTGAGTGAGTGACTGCATTCCAACTCAATATATTTACTCCCTCCCTCCCTTGTATGGGTCATATGAGCTGGCATGGAGTAAAAAGGAGAATAGGTGAGTAGGTGAAGACCCTACCTTGTAGGACAAAGTATTGACTATATGGATTGATTGTAGGCTGTATCTAAGGAGAAAAGGACTACATTGAATGTCTAGAAGGAGTTTTGGATGATAGCTAAAGTGTGTGACTTATGGTAAGCATAGTTGGATACATTGATGGGGAACCCATGCCCTGGTGAGCTAAGACCTTCCCTCCATGCTACCCCCTTCACTGACCATTGTTCTACTTCACTATTAGACCCAAGAATCGAAGAAAGTGAACCTTTTGGTGCCACGGATCCCCTGTAGCAAGTAAGTCTCCTGCCAGCCCTAGTTCGCTTTTTTTGACTATACTATGCTGTATAGCCTTGCTTCTGGGCTTTACCCATCATTAATGTCATCTCTATGATGCTTTTACAGCCTGCATCTATGCACAGAGAGCCCCAGGACAGCAGGTAAGTCTCTGTCCTCCTACCATCACTCATATAATTTGCTGCTCATACCCTGTTCCCCTGGTCTCCACCCCACATTCTATAACAAATGAGAGCCCTACACATATCAAGCTACTCTTTTATAGTCCTGGTGACCTGCCAGCTCACCAGAAGGCACCCTCCTCCCCATCCCCCTACCCTCTACTGTCCCTTTCCCTCTGTACCCTAAGTCTGTAGTGTTATCCCAGTCATGTATACATATGAATGTGATTTTATTAGCCTATACATCAGAGCAGAGCCCCATGAAGGGTAGCACCCCTCCTTTCCACTCCAGAAGGATAGTACTGTACATGGCTTAATAGGGCAGTAGAAGTGGTATATATTGACTCTGTGTACCTATACAGTCATTTTAGGTAAAAGAAATCAAAGGAAACAGGGCAGGGAGAAGGAAACAACGAGCTTAGCTGATGATGGTGGACATAAGCGGACATTGATGGGAACGACTGGTTGATGTGGGAGCCATGATCGGGACAACATTGATGGTTCGGCACGTGCCGTAGACTTGTGATGAGTACTGAGTGGTATATATTCATCCAGCCTCGTCTTGCACTATTGCAATGTTGACTACGAGCTGTGAGGTTGGGGGAAAGCAAGTGTTAGCTTGTTTTGGCACGCAGAGCAAAGAACCAGCCGCTCGGGTGGGTGGGAATCTTTGCTCAGCGAATTTGCTCATAGACAGATTGCATGTATTAGTGCGAGGATCTACTAGTATGTATGTTTATCAGCAATGGAGAAAGTAAAAGAAAGGTTGATAGAATGATATGACTGGTATGGTAATGCTGTGACTGTAGAGCAGAGATTATTGTGTACTGTAGGAAGTGGAGGGTGGGTAAAAGAATGTAAGGGGCGAGGAAGACTGAAAGGCAAGGTAGTTCTGAGCGAGCACTGAGAATGACTAAGGAGAGAAGCAGTGCCAGTGAACATGCGAATGTTTGCCGCTCGGCTGGATGCTGTCACCAGCTTACCCTGGTAGGTGAGGGGAAGCCGGTTCCATGCTCATTCCAGCCTCGTCTTGCACTATCGCAATGTTGACTACGAGCTGTGAGGTTGGGGGGAAAGCGAGCGTTAGCTCGTTTTGGCATGTGGAGCAAAGAACCAGCCGCTCACCCATAAGTGATGAACAACCCGTGGCAGAATTGCGACACCCACCCAACTCAAGAGAGTGAGTCAAGCTACCTTCCAGCTCTGTTCAGCAGACCCGCAAAGTGCCTTGATGCAATCTGTTCAAATGCTCGGATGTAGGCTTCATATGCCAGTGAGCGCCAGCGACCTGCAATGCAAACAATTTTGGGGTCTACTTTTTGCAAGAGGTAGAACGACGCTCCCCCAATTCTGAAGGAGTGGCCAAATGTCGTGCCCCCACCCCAGGCTTTGAGGATTGAGTTGATGTGATTGATAGCAGTGGATTTTACCATGGGCCGTATGGAGCCTGCTCTGTTGCGCCATGAGAACAGAGGGTCTGATTTGCCAGCTGGTACTATCTTGGCAAGATTCTGGAGGGCTTCGAGAGGGCAGAGTCCTTCTTGGGGAACCATGTAGACTGATTGTATTTCTCCTGGTTTGGCAGTTTTGGCAGATAGAAGATCAAGACACACATATAGTTTTCTGTCAAGGTCATAATCAAAGTGAGCATCTTCATGTTTGAGGTGCTTTGCAGGGTCGAATGCACTTCTCGAGGAGACTGAGACCTCACCAAAATGCATCATGCCCCAGAATGCACAAGCTACCATGGTCCAGGTACAGGCTTCGAAAGGGTCGTCAAGATTTAATGTTGCATGCAGGGCTCACAACATCCCCAGGGTGATTGGTGGTCAGACAGGACATTTATGAGACCCCTGTAAGTTCTCGAGTCCCCGTAGTGACCAGTTGATGTGGTCATGGTCCTCATCTGATAGTGGAGGTGGCCAGCCTTGAGCAATATGCCATGCCCGAACTGCTGATAGATACTTCTTGGTTATTGAGACTGTGACTGGTTCAAAAGGGACATCAGGGAAGACAGTATGTTCTAGTGCCCTCGGGTCCGTTGATGCCCATAGGGTGAAGGAGTGTAGCAGGGGGAAGGAAGCAGGAAGTCGCTCCCCTTCTGGTTCACTAAATACATCACAGAATAGGTGGAATTTACGGAGTCCAGATCCATAGCTCGATGTGTCTTGAAGCGAGGCTTGTGAAGCTAGGTTTGCTAGAAAATGAATGGCAGGGTGGTCTATTGTTGTGGCTGGTGCCAAGTTGATACCTTTCCACATGAAAATCTGATCCTCAGCTTGGCAGTTAGGCTGGAGGGGGGAAGGGTTGAGCTGCAGCTGAGAGCCAGAAAGGATCTGTGGTGAAACTTCATTAGCTCGGGGGTCCATTACTGCAGCTGAGACTGAGGCTACAATGATGTCAATTTGTCTGATAGGTGATCTGGGAGATATACCGAAGCTTGGATATTCACTGAAGGGAAACCCTCCAGGAATTCTTTGATTGCACCTCAAGAGAGTGCATCAGAAATGTTGAAACGGCTTGCCACATGAATAGCCTTTAAACGGAGGTGGTTTTGAGCCTGCAGGGCATAGACATGTTTGAGGATTTTGTTGGTCTCACAACTGCGAGATCGCCCTTTGTTCATCACTGCAACAATCCCCATGTTGTTGGACTGGACCAGCAGAGTGTGGCCTCCAAGCTTGCCATTCCCAACAATGCCGAGGCTGAGCATGAGCCGCAGTCCTAGTTCGACAGCCACGGCTTCGGCCCACCCAATGTTGAATTCCTGCTGCAGGCCTACCTTGAAGCCTGGGGCCCATTTCCAGACTGCCCAGTAAGAACCAAGAACTATTCTGATCCCAAATGAGGTGCTGGCATCGCCCCACCACTGCAGGTTGACTGGGGCTGCAGGAGCTAGTGGTGTTTCATTAGGGAGGCTCTGTAATATGAACTGTATCCATGATAGGTCAGCACGTAAAGGAGGGGGAACTTGCAATTTTCCATGAGGGGATCGAAACGACAGGGGGAAGTGGGCTAGACCATGGAGAAAAGGTCGGATGAGGGGGAAGATGCAGGACACATGGATGAGTTTGCCATGCATGCTGGCTGCATCTCGCAGAGACTGTCCAATTGGGCTGGAGCCAGCAGTTCACTACCTACAAGATCTTCATGAGCTTTTCGCAAGGCAGAGCTACTGTATGTGCCTCCAGGTTCCAGTCAAAGCCAATGTAATGCTGTACTGTGGAGAATGGCCTTGTTTTCTTGGTACTCCTGGGAACACCAAAGCTGGCTGCTAAGGCCACGAAATCCTGTTCGGTCCAGATTTTGCTGGGGAGGCGAATGACAAAGAAGTCATCAACCCATTTCAGGATCCTGCTGAAGCCTGCTGCCTTGTGCAGGGCCACTAACATGTTGGCAATGGCACCGAAAGCTCCTGCACTGGATGCTAGACCGAACATGACAGCCCGGTCCACATATACCAAGCCCTCCCAGAATACGCAGAGGTGGTGTTGTTGGTCTGGTCGGATCGGGGTGAGACGATATGCTGCTGAGATGTCAAATGTGGCTGCTACGCAGCCAGCAGGGAGTGAAAGTATTAAAGCCACCATAGCATTGAAGGAGCCCCATGCTGTAGGAAAGGCATCTGGGTCTATGCCCTGATTGACTGAGGCAATTTCCGAAGGCGTACGCGGGTAGGACATGTCCTGGATCATGCATAAACTTTCTGAATGCGGTTTCGGTACTAAGCCTAGTGGAGATGTTCGAAAAGGTCCAATGAGTGCTTCGAGGTCCTCTGGTAGATAGCCATCTGAGTATTGCCTGGCTGCTTGCTCGCCAGCAATGTAGGATGAGATAAATTCTGAGTCAAGAAGGGAAGAATTGTGATTGGGGAAATATATATGAGCGTGAGAGCTGCTCTTGGACTCCTACATTGAAGCCTTCATGCAGTCCCACGATTATGTGATTCCATGTAGAGATAAGATTATATTTACAGAGCAACTCCTCCACCCGATCAGGATCGAGTGGGGTGACCACTTTCCTTGGGTTAGAGTTGGGATTTGCAGCCACCAGCACTGTGGCCAGTCTCTCCACAGATGCTACAGCCATGAAAGTTTGAACAGGTGCTTCCGAAGGAGCATGCTGATTGCCGAGCCCAGTTGAAACAGAACTGCTTACCCCCAGGTGCAAGCAGGGCATGTTTACTTTTCCCATTGGGGGTGAGAGGTGCCGGGGGTTTACCAGCTGTGGTTCATTCCTCTTTGCATTCGAATGGAAGATGTCCGGTGCCACCACACCGAAAGCAATGAGAGCAATGCCGCTTCCTGGGTACATTGGAGGAATCATCAGAGAGAAAGCTACGCTTTGAAGGTGATGAAGACAAGACAGGCATGGCCAGGGCTGAAGGGCAGGTGCTTATGATTGTGAGCGCAGCCAGGTCCAAGCTTGCTAAGTCATGTGATGGGTTGAGGGCCACAGCTTTGCGCTGCTGTACATCATACTCCATAGCAATATTCCAGCTGTGGGAACGACCAAGGTCCATAACTAACTTATGGTGCTGGGCAAAGGCCTCAGCACGCGCCTCACCATGGTAGAAACAAATTCGCTCTTCTGCTGCCCGAGCAGCAGCATGCCACTCAACAGTAGATATTAACTTTTCATTGCGACGGTTGAGAGACTTGGCCGTCAGGCCATCGCTAGTGTTGAGAATGAAATCCTCTTCACCATGAGCTGCTTTGAGCCATGCTGCAGAGGTTAACGAGGAATACAGTACATAACGGAAGCTCTTGAAGGCTTCATCAACCTTCGGTGGCACAGCTGTACCAGACAGGCATTAGCATATGAACCCTTGACGGAACAATAAGCCAACTGGCATCAGAAAGGGGGTGTGTGAACTGGCCCTGTCGGCAACTGAGGGGAAGGCCTTTAGCCATCACTGTAGGGTGCAGCCTGTCGCTCGCACACAACTGAAACTACTGGGTTAGTGGCCCCAACAAGGGGGGGGGGCCACAGGCTGTACTGAGAGTATGTGACACGGGCCGGACTGCTATGGGAGAGGCTCGGGACTTCATCCCATTCTCAGCCAAGTGGGAAGAACACATACAAGATCAGAGAAACTGAGGTAGTACTTACGAACATCTAAGGAGCTTGCTTTGAAACCTGGCACAATGTCTGGGAGGGGCTGCTTCTTGTCTGCCTCTTTGGATGTAGCAACTGCTTGGCACGCCTGTTCAACTGCTTCTAGGTCAACGTGGAGGACTGGGGGAACTGGATGGTTGACCGGAGGTGGCTCTGGCCAGCTAACAGCACCTTGGTTGTCTGAAGGGGGCTGTGCTGCTTTGAGTTGGGCTAAACGAGCCTGGAGTGCAATTAGCTCAACCATTTGCTGGTCCAAGATTCGCTGGTTGTTGGGTCCTGGTCCTGCCCCACCATGGGCTTGGGCTGCTGGATTCCTGCTAGCTGATGAGGCGTTTCCCAGGGGAGGCCATGCTGGCTGATGCTGCTGGTCTCCTGGGCTGCCCTGGGGGGTGGAACCTGCTCCAGATGAGGCTGATGGCTGAGGTTGCCGAGGCTGATGATCCTGATGACGATGGGGCTGCTGTTGTGTCTGAGGAGGGGATGGTATGCTTGATGAACCACTTGCTGCTGTGCCAGAACCAGTGGCTAGATTAAGACCGAGGTGTTCATGCATTGGGTCAAAGAGGATGCACACTTAGAGTATAAGGGGGAAATATAAAAGAATGTAAGGGGCGAGGAAGACTGAAAGGCAAGGTAGTTCCGAGCGAGCACTGAGAATGACTGAGGAGAGAAGCAGTGCCAGCGAACATGCAAATGTTTGCCGCTCGGCTGGACACTGTCACCGGCTTACCCCGGCAGGTGAGGGGAAGCCGGTTCCATGCTCATAGGTTTCTCAAAAGAGGTGCCTATGTGTCTAACATGCTCCTGTTAGAGGGGGATACTGGCATCAATACCACCTCTAATAAGAGGTGTTTGGTGGGATTAGCAGGTGAATTGGCAACAAGGATACCGCTTGAGCTCCCAGTTCAAGTAGACCTCATTGAATTGCTATTTTCTGGTCCAGGGCCACTGTTGTTCCGGTAGTTCTTGAAAGCAGATTCTGTTTGGAGACTTTCAATTTGGACATTTTCTCAATTTCGGCTGCCCAACCCTTGATTCATTCATCATGCCAACTCTCGTTCCCAATGGCCTGGCTAAGCGCTATTCCTCAAACAAGTAGATCCATATTGCACTCAGCTGAATAGGATCACATATGGCAATCCAGAGTGAGCAGCTAGATTTTGAGCTCATCATCACTAAATTCATACTCAGTGCCTGCTGGGCCAAGATAGTGATGGGACCCCAAATACTTTTGGCATAATGCATATCTTCATTTACATTCTAGTCAATACAATAAGTGAGCATAATCGCGAAACACATTACACAAGCAACTAAATGTTAGTTTTTCATAATGAATTGATGGTGTGAGAGTGTCCAAAAGGTAATTTGGTAAGTGGATTGGTATACTACACTTTGAGAAGCAGAATGGCAATACTAGATTTCATAAGTAAGATGGACATGGACACCAGAAGAAAAAAAGATAAGATCCTGCAGGTACAGTACAGTGGGGTTAGTTATTCAGATGAAGAGGGAGGAAACAGTTCACAGCATAGTACATCAAGGAACAGCTGAATGAATGCTTCATCTTGAGGAACAGTTTGTGGCATATGTCAATGAATGGCCAAACAAATGCATTCCACTTGAATCTTACCAGCTTCCTGGTATCTTTTGTTGGCCCATGCACTGTGGAGAGCTTTGTATGCCTTGAATTCATGCTTAGCAGTAATTTCCATGGTGCCTTCAAAAGAGTACTTACACTCCTCGATCAAGTTTCTCCTCCTGTGGTCTACAGCTGTGCCATCACTCCATCACTCCATCCTCCTGATCCCAGCTTCCTTGAGTTCAGTGAGTGTGAAACATGCCTTCATGTATTGTGTGGTTATAACGGATGGCCTGTGAACAAAAAACATTAGCAACAGGCTTCGGTAGAGCAGTCTTCACAGCAGTGTTAGATAAATTTGTAGGTTGGGCCACTTTTGCATCATTGCTGATGCAGCTAGATTAGTAGCGGTGGTGTTTGTAGGGGCAAGTGGGTGGTGTATCTTGGTCTGTGAATGAAAAACAGGGTGGAGAGGCACAAGAGGACAGACTCCAAGTGCAGCTGTATTAACCTTCCATGATGTAAGTCTGCAGAGTTCGCAACCTTAACCTGGTTGGACGTGGCACTGCTACATTGTGGAGGACATTGTTACACCCAGGTGAACATTAGTCTTGAAAGTTTATGGCTTGGCTTGGGTTCTACTGTTGGCACCAGGGTGGTGAAAGGAAGTGATGTTGAACAACTCAGGGAAGCGGAGTGGCATGGCAGTATGTGTCATTGAAGTTTGCATCAAGAGTCTTGGATGTTTTAATGTCAGAGTATGTTTACTACATAATCAACAAAAAAAAACTCACTGTTTGCTGAACTCAGAATCACCATGGATTTCAACAATCAGGTCGATGTTGCAAGCTCTGATCTGAAGGTTTTCAGAGAAAAGACCAATTGACAGTCTGTCATTCTAACATGTGTGTTTGTGAGTGAAGTTGAGCATGAGAACTAAACCAGGAAGGGAAATTCCAAACATACACTTCATCAACAAAAAAAAAAAACATCATCACCAACAATTTTTCATCATGCCTCCCATCGAACATGCTAGCTTCACCACAACCTATTCAGGGATTGTCATCTGTCAGCGTTGCAAGGTTTCATATCCAGAAGGAACAAAACTCCATTTCCTTCATGATGTAACAGGAGAAGGACCTGGAAAGAATGTCTGTGAAGGCTGCCATCAGTATTATGTTACGAAGACCCAAATGGCAGGAGGACAGCCTACTGCTGGTCAGCTTCTAATCAATTGAATCACATCATTGCATTGACAGATCCCCAGGAGGACCTTCCTATTTGAGCCAGGTAACACCGGGGCACCAGCTTACAACTGCTGCACAGCAGAGCATCTGAAAGGCTGTTGCAGCTGCACAGAGAGAAGGTTGATGCTGCTGTTGATACCTTATGAGAGGTTGAAATCCACAGTGTTACAAAGGTCAGAACCACCCAGTTCAAATGGGTGCCCATGTAAAGCACACTGTGACTTTGACTCCTGCTAGCAGGGTGGCTAGAGGAGTGCTGTGGCCCACACATCCCTCTGCTTCCAAGCCCACCAACATGAATCATCCAGGCAGGCAAGGTGCACAGGCAGTTGTAGTGCCAGACTTCATGTCCAAGCCCTATGTCCCAGCAAAATATGAATATGTTATGAACTGAGGTTGAAGGGGAATCCGTGTGGGAACCAATTGGTAATCCGGAGGGGTATCGAAGAGAACTTGGCTTCAACTTTTAAGAAGTTGCGCCCTTCGCTTGTTACAGTGTTCAATTTACTGGAGGATGATTGGGAATTCAAGTAGGGGACCGGTCGGAAGTCTGAAGACAAAGACAAGAGGGTGAATAATGTATGATAACATGTGAAGCGTATGAAACATATGATATTTGAATTGCAGAATACAAACGAAATATCTAAGTTTAAATACTAATATGAAATCCGAGATCGGAGACCGAGGTAAGAGCTATGTACGTTAGCTGTGGTCGGCAGTATGGGTGGTACCCGAGGTATTAACCCGAGGTAAAATCCTATGAGTAACTACAGTAACTATGTATGAAGTCTACACTATGCACTAGAATGGAATCTGATCAATCTCAACATATATCGGAGTCTGGAGCGGTGTTCCATTGGAAGTCTGAATCGGGTGGAATGGAAC
>QLOK01010692.1:0-15660 GCA_003313805.1 Tricholoma flavovirens
TAAATTTGTACAGAGTTATGTGGAGGGTTGTGATACTTGTCAATGTGGCAAATCCTATCCAGAAATCCCAGCTGGGAAATTAATGCCAAATCCGATCCCAACAGGACCCTGGATCAATATCTCGGTAGATTTCATTACTGGACTTCCTGAGGCACAAGGCTACGATTCTATTTTAGTCATATGTGATCACTTCACCAAACAAGTCCATATTATTCCTACAACCCAGGAAACAAGTTCCTTAGGCTTGGTGCACCTATATCGCAATCATGTGTGGAAATTACATGGATTACCAAATACAGTTATTTCTGATCACAGACCCCAATTTGCAGCCACATTCATGAAGCAACCAAATAAAACCTTGGGTATTCAAACCAAATTATCTATGGCACATCATCCCCAAACTGATGGGCAGACAGAGCGAATGAACCAGGAGTTAGAGCAATATTTGAGGTTGTTTGTTGATCATCGCTAGCCAGAGTGGCTGGCAATCACTGAATTCTCATACAGTAATAAATTCCAGTTGTCTACTTGGGTATCACCCTCAGGCTTTTATGAAAAATGTACAAATTGAGACAGAGGCAGCATTATCTAAGGCACATGATGATATGAAGCGCTATGCCAATCGATTGCATGCAGACACACCCAAGTACCAAATTGGAGACAAAGTGTGGCTTAGTACCAAGGATTTACATACAACATGCCCATCTAGGAAATTGATGGAGAAACATATTGGTCCCTATCCTATTTCTAAAATTATCTCGCCTAATGTGGTAGAGCTAAAATTGCTGTCATCATTCAAAATTGATGCGCCAATTAATGTCTATCACTTACCACCTTACAAACCACCTATTATACTGGGACAACAAATTACTCCACAACCACCTATTGAAGTTGAAGGTGAACCTGAATTTATAGTCGAAGAAATTCTTGATTCATGACTACATCATAACCAACTCGAATTCTTGGAAAAATGGGAAGGCTATACAGATGAAGATAACTCCTTGGAACCTGAGGATAATTGTAGAAATGCACAAGACACTATACATGATTTTTACAATAAATATCCTAATGCACCATGAAGGATAGCATGAGTGGAGTACGAAAATTTGAAATTCTGACCATATCACAATTTCACGGCACCTGATTATCACACAATCTCTCGCCTGAAAGTTGAAGAATAAAAAGGGGGTAATGTTAGGAAACATGTACAGTTACCTACTATAATTTTTCTTATTTTTTCGCAGTAGTATTACACCATAAAACATTAAAATCATCAATAAACACAACTGTGAGATGGATAATTCTCACGTGCCCTATATTTAGAATATGTATGCAACTGTGCGCTCGCATCGTAGAACAGTATTCAAATATTGTACAACAATTGTAACTTAGGATAAAAACCAATAAATACTAAGAGACACATCAGTTGTGTTCTCTTAGGATTCCCACCATCACATTGTGTGCGGAAATGCCTTTGTAAACCAACCATTCTATTATTATCACATCACATCAAACTTTGATCCCCCTTTCTATATTCGTTGCATCTTCTTGTAGAGCCCACATGAAGATCCTAGAGTGGATTTGGTGTTGCCCTGACATGCACAACCATTTGTGACCCTATGATGACGTACTCAACAACGACGAAGCTAGCGGCAATTTTCATTCCCATCTAGTACATCTTTTCATCCACCACCAGTATTTCCTTCTCAGCCTCAACCATTCATCATCAGATGTCATTCTTCCATTCCAATGCTTAACTGGGATTGTGATCCCTGCCTGGTTGATTTGAGTCAGGCACTTTGGGCATTGGCATGGACACCCCCCTGCTGAGTCTTTTTCTTTTTTCTTTGTTCTGTTTATCACCCATAGAAATTTCTTGGTCACATTGTTTATATTATTACTATACCTATTGTTTTGCTTTTTTTTCTTTGTTTTCTTTGCATGATGACAAGGATGTCACCTGTTTTGGAGATGGGCAGATGGAGTGGGGTGAGTGGTCACCTACTCCAGGTAGTCACATGATTAGGTACTCAGTAGTCACCTGGATGTTGTAGTCACAGTCACACAATCCTAGCAGCAGCCTCCACCATAGCTATAGGAGACACCTCCAGTGTCTCCAGTGATCAACCAGTCCATTGAGATATGCCATAGCTGGACCATCTACAGTGGCCAGAGCAGGAAAGGCTTCATAACAAATAGCTGGTTTCTCCATGCATCCCAGATCAGGAGGCCTTCATGCTGCAAAGCAGCAAGGTGATAGAGACTTGGAAAGAGTACAGAGTCCATATGATCCAATGATGATCCAACAATCTGATGCTTTGTGCATATAGAGCTGGGCACCATCAAATGACAGCACCACTGTGGGCATGCCCACACTCAACCTAGCCTAAAGCCCATACCTCCAGAAAGTGGGTACCACCATTGAGGCTGGATTGGTGTTGGACAATCTTGCTCATCCTGGCTCGAGTTCTGGCAAGCACTAACCTGTGCTGCCATCACCTCCATCCTCCTTGCTGTGTCCATCCTGACAGACAGCCACTCCATGGTCAGTTGGCCCCACTCATGTGCATCTCACACCTGTAGGGTGGTAATTCCATCCGCTGCATACAGTCATGCAACATCCTCCACTGTGATGTTGTCACATGGTTGTGCTGTCATCACCCAGGGGAAGGACATGATGGTGAGATGTAGCTCATCCACTATCCATCAATATTGACCTGGAGTAGCTACCAGCTTGGCAGCCCTCAACAGGAACATGTTTCTTGCACATTGAACATTGGCACCTTTTGGTGCCCATGCTGCCATGAGGAGGAACCCTCAGATCAGCAGCAGAGACATGCCACCCCTAGCACATCTGATGCCAGGATGGACATCCACCTCACATGGATATCTCCAAAGCCATCTTGCCCATTCCTCAGGTGAGTCAATACTAAGTCGATGCTTATTCACCCTGACAGGAGCATTTGGATCCCCCAATCTCATCACAGACACCCAACTGGGTGTCTTCCATTTCATCAATGCTGCATCCTGCTGTGGCAAGCATTCCCCTTTCTGTGCCCATAGGCACACATTCATGGCACCACCCCTTTATCTCCTGGTGTCTCTGCCCTCTTCAGATGGAATTCCAGCTCCTCCATGCTGGTTATCGTCAAAGGTTCATTGTGCACTGTATGGTGCAGCACACATTGACCTGTCAACCCTGCACCAGGCTGTCCCTTGGGTGCAGCTGTCCAATTGGCTCCATGAGGGAATGCTGGAGCCCCTTGCGCCAGTGTGTAAGGCTGGCCAGCTACTGGCAAGGGTGGGTATCTGCCCACTTCTCCATCCTCCATTTCCACATCCCTTTGGACATGTATCCTAGGTGGTGCCCATGCCATTGATGCATACATTGGTGCTGGTTGTGTAGCTGGTGTCACCCTCTCCTCAGTCAACTGTGTAAGGGGTGAGTCTGTCCCTGAGCTGTACCCCATTGGTGAAACTCTTGCTCCCATGATGGTCTCCATAGTCTTGAGACCTTGCCAACTGGTCTTCCAGTTGGCACACTTCCTCCTTTAATTCATGAATGCATGCCTCTGCCTCATTGAGGTCCTCAATGTACTCTGCCATCTTGGACTTATAAAAGTCAATGTCCTCTTGTTGATTCTCCTCAGCTGTGACATAGTCATCATCCTGCTCCATCTCAGCCTCTAGGAGGTGGTGGCAGTATTCCCTGCACACTGTGCACCCCTTCAGGTGGTGCAAGCAACAGAGCTTGTTGCTCCACTGCCATGTGAAACCCGCTCAGCATCTCCCATCCTCTTGACATTCTCTAGAGTGTTCTCTGCACTCCCCTTTCTCTGGTGAGCCTACTGGCTTGCCCTTTCCTCTTCCATCATCCTTTGGATGGCCTCTCCACCCATCCCCATCCCCTGAGTCTGGGGGCCGGTCGTCCATGTCCTTTGGTTGTTGTTCTGTTGGTGTGTTCTGGTGGTGGTGGTGGTTGAGTACTACTGTTGGGAAAATTTTTCCAATCTCTGCTACCCTAACATCCATTTCAGCCATTGCCATAATGCCATTGATCATGCCTACTTAGTACATGCTGTGTCATGTGGGCGACTCTGTGACATCTTTGTCAATCTTTTTGGTAGATCCTGCCATCATTTGACATTCATCAGCATCAGATAATCATACAGCACAATGAGTTTGTTGCAATGTGCTAGGGGCTCCCACGTGGAGTCACCCATATTCCACTTTACCAGGAACTCAATGGCCTGTCCTCTCTATTGATGGCTGATGATCTCATATACATACCATTCAGCATCCTCTGGGGCGCTGAAGTCATATGGCTCTGCCTTCTTCCTATTTTGGAAGAGGGCATCATAGTTGGGGCTATACAGCCTCAACAATCCCATGTGAAATCTTGGATGAATTCACCTTTTTGTGAGTTTGGCTGGTAATCCCAGCTTGTAGTTAAACATTGCTGGTATTGCTCTCATTACCCTGTATGGCCCCACAAACTTTGGGACCTACTTGCTTGCCCTGCCCTTTGGCATGGCTATGTTTCTTGTCAATAGGTAGATGAGATTGTCTACCTTTATCTTTGGCTCTGTATGTCATCTCCTATCCATGTTGCTGCTGGAACACCCTAGATTTGATCAGCACATCATGCACCAACATCATGTTCCTGAGTGCATTCATTGTGAACATCCTGATATCAGGTGGTATCTTCTCATTCAATGTTACCTCCTTCATCATTGTGGGCATACATGTATACCCACAATTTATCTCGAATGGTGCCAGCCCTGTAGCATTACCTATGCTCAAGTTGATTATGAATTCAATCAACAGGCATTTCTGTACCAAGTCCCTTTGGTCTGGCTGTATCAGTGCCCTGAACATCTGTCCTATGGACCTATTGGCCCTCTCTGTCACACCATTCATCTGCAGGTGGAATGCTGTTGACATCAACAGTTTTGTCCACATTATCCTGTGGAGCTCACACCACCACTTTGACATGAATTTTGGGTCTTGATAGCTCATGATCGAACCTGGCAACCTGTGAAGCCGTATGACTTCACACATGTATATTGTTGACACCTGGGACACTGTCATCTTGGTGTTCACCAGTATTAGGTGCACCATCAATGACATTCTACATATAACTACCCATAGGTAGTCATACCCTTCCAACTCTGGAAATGGGCCCACAAGGTCCACTCCTATCAATTCCCATGGCCTACTGGCTATGGGCAGCAAGTGAAGCTTTCCCCTTGGCTTCCTGTTCTCTCCCTTAGTCTGTGCACATGTCATGCAGGACTGGCAGAATTTCTCCACCACTTTAAACATCCCTGGCCACTCGTACCAGCATTGCACATAGCCCACTGTCCATTGTGGCCCATAGTGGCCCACCACTTGGTGGGCTTGTTCAAGTATCCTCATATGTAGCATAGTATCTCCTGACTCTGCACTCAGGATGCATACTACATCCTCCTCACCTTTGTTCTTGGTCAAGATGAGCCCTTCACATTCAATAAATGTGGAGTGTATCTCCAGCCTGTCCTTCAATCTTCTAAACCAAGGGTCCATGAGGTATCTCTCGCATATATCATTCTCAAATGTATCCATATGAGACATTGACTCATGAAGGTCTGTTCCCTTCACCCTCGACTCAAAGACAGTCAGGTCCTCCTCCATCTGTCTGTCTCCTGGCAGATCTCCCAACACTTCCGCCCTGGCAGCCATTGCTGCTGCTCATATATCCCACTCCTGGATATGCTCTCTTAGTGCCCACAACTCTGCGACCACTTTAGCAGTGTTCATCCTTCAAACTCTCAATTCTATGACTCCCTTTTCAACTTTGAAGAGGCACTCCAGTCAAACATCTGTGTTCACATAGTCTTGTATCTCTGGCACCTCTGTCCAGTAGTCATGCTCATAGTACCATGATAGCGCATCTGCTACCTTATTCAACTCCCCTTTGATGTACCTTATGTCAAAGTTGAATCATGTGAGGTAATCCACCCACCTCATCTGCCTACTTGAAAGATGTGGCCACATCTTAAAGAATTCTAGTGCCTTGTGATTCATCACTGCATGGATCTGATACCCTAGAAGCTTGTCCTCCCATTTCAGGAGGGCTTCCAGTATGGCTAGTGCTTTGTATTTGAACACCCAATAGTTCTGCTGTGCATTGGTGAACTTTCAATACATGAACCCAGCTGGGCTACATGTCTGCCAAATTTCACCCTGTCTGTACATGGCGCCTACACCATATACTGATGCATTGCAGATGAACCTTATGGGTTCATCCTTCACAGTTGATAGGACATAATACTGGCATCCTGCAACAGATAGACTTAATCATCTGAAAGCACTTCTCATGCAATGGCTTCCAATAGAATGGCATTCCATTCATTGTCATACCAGCCAAGGGGCTGGTGTATGCCATGATATCTGGTAGAAAATGGGCCAGATATTGTATGAGGCCCAAAAACCTCTTCATATCATTGAAGGTATGGGGCCTATATCCCAGATGGGCCACAGGATGCCAAAATCAGGTCCCAAGTGGTGTATACTGTGGATATCTTCCATACAACATCAAGAACCTTTTGCCCCTGTTGGGCCATTCTTATCATGGCAGGTGAACTTGTGTTGCATAGCCATGCAAATACTATCTCCAGATGCCTCTGGTGCTCCTGCACCGAGCTACTATAGACAAATATGTCATCTAGATACATGTGTAGGAATATCCCTATAAACTCACAGAATATTGAGTTCATTGCATGTTGGAATGTTGATGGGGTGTTATAATCACCCTGTTGCATCATGTTGCTCATGAATGTGCTGTAGATCATTGCAAACATGGTCTTATGCACATAATCTGGGACTATCTGTATCTGCTCATATGCATCAAACAAGTCAATTTTTGAGCATATCTTCACTCTGGCCACATTGAGATGAATCACGTCTTGATCTGGAAACAGTGTTACATCCTTCACCATATTGTCATTCAACTGTTGCCCATCAATGACAGTCCTCAGCTTATTCATCTTTTTCCTGACACAAAGCATTGGGGCCGCTTGTTCAGCCTGTGCCTGTTTCCACCATCCCACACAGATATAACATGTGATCTTCTTTGCCAGCTCATGCTTCAATGAGTCCAGGCAGCGGGGATTGTGGTACTTGTACCTCTTCTTCTCATCAATCAACATTATTCAATGATTGATGTCTCAAAGAGGTGGCAATGTCTCTGGCGCCCCTTTCATGATGTCCTCACAGGACTCCATCCATTCCTCATGTAAACAAGGGATGTCTTTCTCTGTTAATGAACCATGCTGGTTCATTTTTCTCAATTGATCCTCCATCACCACCATCAGGATGCTATTCATCCTATTGGCACCTACTTTGCCTCTTGGCTGGTAGATCCTTGGCTCAGCCTCATTCTCCCCTTCTTTTTGAGCCATACACCTTGAAAATTTGTAGATGATCTCATCTACCTCCTTCAGCTCTTCTATGAGCTGACCTGGGTCCTTCACAGTGGTGTTGAAGGAGCTGCCCAATTGACCATCCTTTCAATGTCATCTATCATGATGTCATCCCCTGGTACCATCAATACTGGAAATGGCAGAGGAAGTCCTTTGTCAGGTCTATGCTCATCCTCACCACTTTCCTCCTCAATGATTGGCATATGACCTTTATCTGGCAGCTTCTTGATCCTAGGCACAGTGTTCTTGCCACACTCCAGTTATTCATCAGTGCCTTTTGGTACCTTTTGACAGGCTCCTCTATCCCCTGTCCTCTATCTCAAAACCTCATGGCTTGTCTGCAGACAAATAGGTATGCATCTGGACTCTCCCATAATGCTAGGAGTAACTCCTTATTTCTGATTTCGTTCCCATTGAAATCTAGCACGATTCCATGCTTTCTCATAAACACCATCCCTAGTATTACATTGTATCTATCAATGTTCACAATGTCAAAGTAGTGTTGCACTTCTATGTATGCACACCTTCATGCCATAATTTATCTTTTCCTGGCTTCCCCTCATTCCCAATTGCATCAGTACTTGTTCAGCCGTTCAGGCCTGCAATGCACACAAACTCTGGTGACACTGCATCCATGGTGCACCCAGAGTCCAGCAGTGCTACTGCTGGTTGTCCATTTAACTTCACCATCACAGTGAAGCCTTTTGCTCCATCCTTCAACCTCACTGGCCTGTCTAGTATCTTACTAGACTTCCTCCCCATAGTCAACACCTTCTTGTCTGCTACCTTCTTCCCTTTCAGCAGAGGCATTACCTCCCCTGTCCTTAAGGCTGCAATGAGCACCTTCGACTCATAGATGACTTTGTCATGTTCGTCAGCACCAGGAGACTCCATTGAGTCCCTCTTGCTATTTCCTTCTTTAATCATATCATCATCGGATGTGACTTCTTCATCACTATCTGACACTTCGACCAGTAGAGGCAAGCCCTCTCTTTCTGACAATGAGTCTTCCATCTATTTCAACTCCCAACTACTCACATCATCGAGGTCCTCCTTGTCTGACTGCCAATAGTTGTCTATTCCTGTTTGGAGTGCATACATGTGCACTCCCATTCTTTGATTGTCATTGCCCTCCTCTTGGAGACCAATGTTGTTGAATCCAAATTAAATTCCTCTCTTCAGAACTGTACTGTGAGCCCTCATAAGGCTCACTGTCCTCTTTTTCTTTGTCTTCATATGGCTCGTCTTCTTCATCATCCTCTTGGATGACTTCCCTTGCAGCATACATCTGTGTGGATGTACCTTTGCCTTTCTTGTCTGGCAGGCACTTGTTGTTTTTGGCCATGTGGCCAAACTCCCTGCAACTGAAACATTTCTTTGCTCCTGGTGAGATGTTCCTCCTGTTGAACCCCAGCTTCTTATCAGGCTCTTTTGCTTTGGAGGCAGAATTTTCCTGCCTCATTGGCTGGGCTGACCTGTTCCATACCCTTTTGTATGGCTCCTTTCATTGGCCACTCCTTCCAGATGTATTTCGTTGGTTATCCTAGTTTTTGACAGGCTGTTGGTATCCCTTATCGCCATACAGCTTCTGTATGGCATTCTCTCTAGCAGCCTCTTTTGCTGCTCTTGTCTTCTGTTGCCCATCCCAGTATCAGGACATCTGTAGGGTGACCTCTTCCACCCTTCTTGCATGGTGGAGTATCATTTCCATCTTGGAGTACTCCGGTGTCACATCCTTATTGAGCAAGTGGTCAAATATCCTCCTCAGAAGCCTCATGATGTAGTGTTCTTGAAGGTATACCTATCAGGTGGTCTTACCATTCAATCTGCATACCTAGTCAGTCTATGGTAGAATGACATGACGCCTTCATCTGGAGCATATGTCGCTCCCTGGAAACTGCCCCCAAGGCAGCATTGTGTATGAAATGGTCATATATTCCTGTTATTACCATTTTTAATGACCATGCTTCATGTTGATGGTCTATTCCATCGACATTGTCATTAAACCATGTCAAGGCATCCCCTTGAAGGAATACTGCCATGCATACAACTTGTTCTGAGTCCAGCTCTGGCCGACTGACCTAGTTATTTGAAATCATATGAGGAGGCTCACTAACCACCTCTTGAATAGCTTGGCATCATCTTTGCCCATATGCCTTAGGCTCTGGCACCTTCAGCAGCTTCATATGACTGTGTTTGACCTCCTGGCCAACTGTCTCTTGATCAAGTTCCAATACTTCTCATGTATCACCCTTAGATGCTTTGTAGGCTGAGGCATTCCTCTGCCTTTGTATGCATCTAACTCCAAGGTTGACACCTGTACATATGGCATATTATAGGCTAGGGCCTGAGGTGTTTCCCTCAGCCCTGTACTGTATCCCAACATGTGGAAAAGCTTTCCATCCACATCTTCATCTCCATATGTGAGCAATCCACTGTCATTGTCACTACTTTCCGATGGCATATCTTTGTCCCTTTGTCTCCCTGGACCTCCTGGTCCAGGATTACCTTTTGGCAATCCCTTGCAATTCTCTATGGAACCCTCTCTTTTGATGGCTTCATCCCTCTTACCTTCCTTGCCTCTCCAGTCCTTACCACTAACTGGTGGTACACTGCACCTTTTGAGCTGTTGCTCTGGCCTAGTATCCCTCAGCAGACCTTTGTGATCGAATATGATCCCTTGGTTTGGCACTGTAGGGAACCCATCTCCTTTGTCTGTGACTTGTGGAGCCTCTGGTGAC
Source organism: Tricholoma flavovirens (assembly GCA_003313805.1). Taxonomy (NCBI): domain Eukaryota; kingdom Fungi; phylum Basidiomycota; class Agaricomycetes; order Agaricales; family Tricholomataceae; genus Tricholoma; species Tricholoma flavovirens. Next base: position 10,205 of record QLOK01010692.1, read on the forward strand.
TGGCTCATTCCTGTCCCTCATAGGGCAGCATACACAAAGTCAATGTCGCTGCATTGTTCATTGCTTGAGGTAGGTTCCTCAACCTCTTGACTGCCTTCCATCATCATTCCTCCTCCTTGATCAAAAGGTGGTGACAGTGGCGGCCGCCGCTTGTCTCCACCTTCATCATATCCAGCATTGGAGCTGATGATCCTCTTCTCTCCTCAGAATGTCTCATCATTACTTTCAACTTATTACCTGCCCTAGCCAGGTCTATCTCTGCTATTGTGAGAAGAACATCCTCCAGTCACTCCCTTCAAATCCTCTTGGAGGTTCCATCCTCTGAGCTTCATCAATCATGTTCTCCAGGCTTCCCCCCATGGCTAGCCCTCCTGCCAGGTAATGGACACCTCTGGTCAATTTGTCCTGGGTGAACCCAGGACTGGGTCCATTATCCTGGATGATTGCCATAGCATCATGTCATTGTCCCCTCTCATGATCCTTATCCCTGGGATCCAGGCTATCCCTAGGTGCCTCTGCTCTTATTGAAGAGAACCCAGCTGGCCTGCCATCTGGCAGCACTTCTGCTAAGAATGACAGGACGGTCTCATCTTGTAGCATGGAGCTTTTTGCTCCCCCATTACTGGTGAATCCACCCACTCCGGCATTGAGAAACTCAGCATTAAAGTGCTTACTTCTGGGAATAGCAGTGCAGGACCTTTGTTGTCCCTTGTCTGCTCTTCAGTTGGCCCTGATGTGGCTTCATCAGGTGTCTCTCTCCCAATTTCCCAAGCTGACTGCTGGGGGTTGTTGGGAGCATCTGCTCCATCGCTCTTCCCTTTTTTACATTGCTTCAACCAACATTGTTGTTGTCCACATGTCACCATTGATCCTATTAATCAGTATGGAAATTCTAATTTAGAATTTCCCCTTTGTAGTTTATACTGGGTATTCCCAGTATATCAAGAAAAGGTTTTCATGTATTAAAATGAGTGTAAAGGTGTGGTAGTAGTGTTGCTTAGGTACTATCAATCAATGAATAAAACTAGTGTTTATATTCTTGATCTATGTAGTGGTTAAGTCTTAGGGAAGTCTTGGCATAGCCATTTGGCTATGTGATGTCCGGAAATTCCCATGTTACATAAGCCACATGCCAATTGACACTGGATCTCTACACAAAAACAACAGGAACACCACTGTACTCCATCACAGTTATCTGAGGGTCTAAAAAGTGTTTGTATATGATATTTTACCACATTAGATTATATTCATTGTTGAATTTCATCAGGGGGTTGGGAGATGAGTTAAAGTCAGATGATGGTATTGAAATGGTCAAAGTTGTGCTAAAGTTACTACACATACTTAATGATTACATATATGTTTCTTCACTTCCTCACAAGATTGCAAAATTTTATCTTCTTGTTTAATGATCCCTTACTGTGATTACACTCAACATCATTTGCCTGGTTGTGGTCTCCTCAGGATGAACTTCAGATTGATGCTTGCACCAATGTTGCACTTGAAGTTATACAGATTTCAGAGCAGGTGAACATAAGTAGGCATCAGCATGGGTAAACATATGGGCACCCTGGCTTCTACCCATTCTAATACCCTTGTGGGTGACCTACTCTTTGCTGTGGGTATGGTAAGTCACAGGTAGCAGCCACAGGTAACAGCCTGAGTCTCTCACATACATATATTATCCTGTTGGATCACCATGTGCTTCTCATCTCAATGGGACCTTCAAACGACACCTAAATAGAGCCAGAAAAAGCATAAGATTATATGAAATGAATGAGAACTCACCAAGATCCAAGATACTCATGATAACCCCTACCCAACAGGTGGGCTATCTTTTGAGGTAATGGATAGATGTGGGCCTCTGTAAGCATGTGTTGTGTTAGGGGCATGCAGTTCACTAGAATCAGACTGAGACTAAGCAGGCAAAAGAGGTGGTTTTATAAGCAAGAGATCTCTATTGATGATGGTGAAAGTAATTATTGTAAGAGAGAGAAAGCACTATCTGTCATGTCCGAGAATGCAACCAGAGCAGTAAATAAGTGTAAAGAAGTAACATTGTTACACCCTTCCCCCCCCCTGAAAAATAAAAAAATATCTCCACACTCAAAGAAAATTAAGTAAAAAAGGCATGAGCATGGGTGCATTAAAAACCCCAGCAGGGAAAAGCTATCAGTCAGCAAATGAAAAGAAGGCTACATACTGCAACAGGCTTTCTTCTGCACCAACCAGATGTCTAGATCCTCACAGTCTTGCAGTTCGCATCTGGGTAGCCACCGATCCTCTTCAGGCCCATATCCTCGCCACCTTACCAGATACTGTACCCCCATTCCTCATTTTCTTTCCTCCAGGATCTGGTCCACAAGGTACTCATCCTCACCATTGGTGATGACTGGGACTGGGCATTCCAGTTCTTGAGATGGGAAGAGTGTTCTGTTGTTTTCCATGAAAGGTAGCGCTTGTGAGGTGTGGAATGTCAGGAACATGTTAGGATTGTTAGGCATGTCCACAGTGATCATCAAAACTTCTGGTGCCATGTCAATAACCAAATATGGTCCATCATACCGAGGCATAAATTTTGCCACTCATTTTTCTCCCTTAGCTTTGTAGTCACATCATCTGTGCAATGTAGAAAGCACAACTCGGGCTCCTTTACAAAAAGGAAATTCATTAGAGCAATGTTGATCTGCAGAGAGAGCCTGAGAGATCTTAGCATGGAGCATGTTATCCTGCACCTCCTTAACACCTCTCAATTACATCCATGGCTTGTATATCCTTGACTTCCCCTTCCACCAATTTTACCAGGGGTGGGATAACCCACTGGCTCTGTCCCATTTGAAGTTGGAAAGGGGAGAAACCTAGTGTTTTACGGTCTGGTTAGGTCCGGTTTTTCGACCCCCAAAGGGGCAACCAGGAACCACAACCGGTTTAAACCATTGCCCACAACTGGAGGACTGCAACCGAACCGAATACAACCGGTTGTATTCAGTTTGGTTGCAGTCCTAGAACCAGTTCTGACCAGTTTTACTACGATTTTTTGTAGTGTAATTAAATTAAATTATATACTCAGTAACACTAATTGATATACCTGCAAGGTGCAGGGAGGTCCATTGCAACAAAAGAAAGCTAGACAAAGAAAGAATGAAATGAAACACCCCACACACGAGAGTGGGGTGTCGTGGGGTGTCATACATCATCCACCCAAATTCATTGTGGTCGGCCCATTGCTACCCTGCGAGCAGAAGCTCACAGCAGTGGCATAGGGTGGGTGGCAGCTCGCAGGGGGGTGACATTGGGTGGTGGCATTGTCATTGTTATCAAACCTTGGAAAAAATCAAAATTAGTTAGTAAAAAAAAAGAGATCAATGGAAAGAAACATACCGGGGGCGTTTGTTGTCCCCAGCATTTGACCCTGCCCTTTGTTGTCCCCAGCATTTGTCCTCCCCACCATTCATCCTCCCCAGCATTTGTTGGTGTGGCTGTTCATTGTGGCTGTTCATTGTCGAGGCTGTACCTGTGGTTCGTCATCCCTGCATTCATCCTTCTCACCATTTGTTGTAGACAGGTTGGTGGTGCTTGTGACATGGCAGTGGTGGCGGCAGATGTTGGCATGGTTGTTGTGGGGATTACTGGAAGTCGTTGTTGCCAAGTATGAACAGAACCCATTGCCGCCCTGCGAGCAGAGGCTTGCAGCAGTGGCATAGGGTGGCAGTTGTCATTGTCCAGAAACATGCCCATTGCTGCCCTGCGAGCAGCAGCTCGCAGCGGCAGCATGGGGCTTGGGTGTGTCATTTTGATGAGTGGGTAACATTGTAATCAAATGATAAGAACCTAATAATGAACAAAAGATATTTGATTAGTTTGTTAGTTAAGTTAGTAAAGAAAGAAATAAACTATTAAAAAATGTACCCTAGGGCCCAAACGACAAACTAGCATTATTTGGGCTGCCTGCTTTGTGTTCGTTCGTTGGCAATGCTTTGGGGAGAGGTGGGCGAACATTGATGGTGAGTGCTGTTGTCATGGGAGTTGTTTGTTGTCATGGGAGTCATCTGGCAAATGGTGCCACTCTTGTTTTTTTCAAGCACAAACATGACCACATGGTCTGTGCACAGCCACAGGGTATATAAACCCTCACTTTTGCTAGTCATTCCACAGGCACATCCCCACTTCAATTATTAGTTACTATATATATAGTTAGTGTATGTAAAGTATACTGTAGACCGTGTATGTAAAGTATACTGTAGACCAGTTACAACCAGTTTGAACTGACTTTTGTCGGTTCAAAACTGACCACATACACAAACTAAGGCAACCACAACCACAAAAAGACTGGACCATGGTTCAGTCCGGTTTGACTTCTGTTTTTTTCCGGTTCAATGAACTGGACCTTCAAACACTAGAGAAACCTGTTGACCTGTTGATTGTGTTCATGATATTGAGACACACCCAGCACAATGCCCATTTCCATCCCAGTTTATTCTGCTCCACATGGTATTGAAGACATTGGTTTATTGTCTTGTTGGATCATTCACTTGCACCATCAGACTGAGGGTGGTAAGCTGATGACTTTTAAGCTTCACCCCATGATTTTGTGCAGCACCCCCCAGAACTTTGACATGAACAGTTTATTGCGGTGATAGGTCCACCTTGCAGTAGGAGCTCTGGGAGTATCTGGGAGTACTCAGGTACTTTTTGCATTCCTTATAACAGGTTCACACAGAAATACGAAGGCCTCCAGACTCATTTGAACACATTTAGAATGATTTCAAATGGTTCTGAGCAAGATTGAACAATATCGCACCCCTCAAAGACCTCATATTCAACTTCAATCGTTCACAGATCCAGTTTTCATATTCTTCAACACCCCTTGAGTTTTAAATGACCATCTTTGAATACTCCTCTGAACGTTCTAATGACATCAAATGGACACATTGTACACTCGAACAGCTTGAACAATTTCAATCATGTTTGAACTTTGAGGACCTTTCTCAAATCTCATCAAAACATCTTTAGGCTATCTACTGAGTTACTTTGAGAACCATATGAGCTTTGACAAGTTTTCATGATCACCATGATCATCTTCAATTGACCTTGATCAATTTCGAGCGAACTTCAACTGCATTTAGACATATTTCGAGCGCTCTGGCAGCCGTCCTTCTTATCATCAAATGTTGTACCTTGCTACCACATTGTTAGAGGTCATATGACATGCTTATCAGACACAAGATAATGAAAAACACTGCATTTTTGAAGGACATGGGACAATTTCGAACTCCTCAAAGGGGGAACATGGTATCACAAACTGTTTATATCATTTCCACATCATTTATTGTCTTATCTGTAGTTTTTAGGCCCATTTATTCACTTACTTCCTGCCTCATGTTTGCCTCATGTTACAGTAGCTTACAAAACTGTTACAATGTTTTGCATATTTGTATAGATCAGTCTGTAAAATAGTA
>QLOK01010695.1:0-12808 GCA_003313805.1 Tricholoma flavovirens
GGCTGCCTACATGCTTCACATTTTGAACTCTCCTTGCATGGCAGTGGAATGATACTGGTTTCAGTGCGGATGGACTGAAATGGATTTGGATGTGAAGGACAAGTGGCTGGGCTGAGAGGGGTGAGATCTCCCAGTGTTTGGACATAGTGTTTTAAGGTCCAGTCCAGTTCGTTTTTTTTGACCCTACGATGGGTAGACCGTAACCGTAACCGGTCAAGGACCGACCCAGATATTGGGGGGACCTAACCGGACTGACTAAGACCAGTCTTTTGTGGTTAATAGACCGAAAAAAGACCGGTTAAGACCAGTTTTTTGTCATGAAATTTGTCATACTATATAACCTATGTATATGTATCTCAACAAATATTACCCGGAACATTTAACCGTTAAATTAGAAGATACACATTGTAACTCCCTGGGGTGTGATTCAATTTTTAAGAGATTCTGTCAAGATCTGACTGAGATATGGCCAAAATGAAAGTGCATTGTATTAGTTTGCAGTTTGTGGTTGCAGTTTGTGGTATGTAGTTACAACTTGTCTGGGCTGTTAAATGAATAAAATATACATGGTACAGATGCTTATGTGTGTTATTGTGATGTAATTGATGATGTCTAACTGTACCCCACATTTTGTAGCACAAGTTATAAACAATGTTATTCTGATCACGAAAAATAATGGTATTGAAAATGTATTTGGTTATATCTTTCTCAGTTCTTGACCGTTTTGGATGAACCAAGGGTCGAATTCAAGGCAATAAGCAGGGCAATTAAGCAGAATAGCTCACGTGACCAATAACCGGTTAAGACCGGTTTAGATTGATTTTTCTGCGGTTAACGATGTTTTTCAAATTTGAAAGACCTTAGCCTTAACTGCTAAAGACCAGCCCTTAACCGTAACCGCTGGTCCGGTTAATATCGGTCCAGTTAGGTTCGGTTAACAGTCTTTTTTCGGTCCTATAGACCGGACCTTTAAACACTAGTTACATTGCATGCACAGTTAACCCACATCACCCTCCTTTACGATTTGGATGAGAAACTATGCCTTCAGCCACCTACATCTCATGACTGGAATCTGACACTGTCTTTATGTACGTCTTCCATCCCTCAACAAATCCACGAATTTTTACATTAGTTTCAGATCTGCTATATGTTCTTACTCCTCCAACACAATCCACTGAATCTATCAACCACTCTCTATGGATAAAACTTACTGTGTCACTTGCAACTCACTTTGATGTAACTGCCCAAACAATTCATCAGCTCATCCCAAAGGATTCTCACTTTATTCAGTATGGCTGGGTATACCAGCTTGAAGGTGGGGATGTTATGCATGCTCGTGAGCTTAACCCACCCCAATCTGATAGCTGTGACATGTCATTTGTCCAGGTATGTGTTGATGTATCTAATATGGTACACATTGACATATTTCTATTTTAGTATCAGCTTTTGGTTGATAAATTTGCTCATCAATGATGCTGAATGTCCAAGTTTGAACTGTGTGACTTCTTTTGCCAACTACTTCACCTTCTTATCATCAGCATTCCCAAGTCACAAAGTGACCAAGTCCAGCCCCAAATGCTCATCTACATGCTTATCAAGCCAGTTAAACTAATGGATCCCACTGCAGATGGGATCAAATATTATAAAGACTTTGGATCCATGGAATTCATTGACCTTAACCAGGTGAAATGTGTCATTGGACAGATCATGGATCATGGGAGGTGGGCCATTGTTGATCACAGCACATCTTCTGCATGGCCACCATGATGTTACAAAATGACTCCACATTGTATTTGTATAGCTGTCTTAAATAAAGTTTCTTAGTCATTTCTCAAGGCATCGAGAACACACCACTGAGCCCAAATTCAGCCCAAAATTCAATGCTGAAATTCACTGAAGCCTCATTAGAAATTCACATTGTTGACCTAGCCCAAACTGTTTGAAAATCCTATTGTTGTCGAAGGAAAAATCATCCCATATTTCAGCCACTCATGGTATGTTACTCACCACACCAACTTGGCAGAAAAAGTAGAATTATACTGTATATAAAATTCATACCTTAAGTGTTTGGAACATCACAGCTGAAAATTCATCCCAAATTCATGTGCCCTTAATTCAGCCATATATATTATGAAATCAGGGTTTCCCAAATTAAACAAATGAAAAACAGGCCCCACCAGGTTCACAGTGGGGTGCTGGTGGCCATTTTCATCATCTCTGCCTTGCTGTCCATTCCTTCCCTGTCATCAGCTGTCATTGTCCTGATCCATTATCCACCCCACGAGCAGATGCTTGTGGCAGTGGTGTGTGGGTGTGCTGTTTTGGCACCATCTTGTGGTAAATAACATAGATAGAACCTAAAAAGAGCAAATGAAAACATTAGTTGAGAACAAAAGAACAGAACTTCAAACAAAAAAATACCAACATATGGCCCAAATGACATCTGTTGTCATTTGGGCCCAATATGAGAGGGAAGGCAGCATCAACCAAGTTCAACATAATCACATGACAGTATGGAAATTTCCGGATTCATGTGACCCAGAAAAGTTGTTGGGTCAATAGCATTCAGTGAGGTGTACATTGTCATGGGATGAAAAAAACTCCTAAAATTTGTAATCCTGAAGTGTGAAACCATTCTGACCAAAAAAACAAAACAAAGAAAATACCTGTCAGTGGAAGGAAATCTCCTTTTTAATATTTAAATAGATGGAATCCATACCAGGTGACTGGTTGCATGAGGGCAGGTTGGAATGTCTTAATTCTTGTACAATGCATAGATGCCAACAAGATGAAATTGAGCCTGTTGGGGTATGAAATATTGTAATTCTGAGAGATTGCCTACAAAAAATATTCTTTAGGGCATGAAACATAAACAGTCAATTCAGTCACTGAAAACACCTCATAATGGTATGAAATTTCCATTCTATCTCAGGCTGAAAACTGTAATCCACACCTTTGAGGCAGGAAATATTATCCCATAGATTGTTGAAAAACTCAATGAAAATTCATATGTTAGATGGTTGAAATTTCATGCCCTCATGTTGGATTAAAATCATCCCCTGTATTTCATCCCCTTGTAAAATGAAAATCCATCCCATTAGGTTCAGAAATTTCATCCACCATTAATTCAGCATTTAAATGGCTGAAATTCATATCCTGCTGGTTTCACAGTGCTACTAATCATATCTTTTTTTAGAATGTCATAGTGGGGGAGGGCAGCAGATGTTACCAGTTGTTCAGAACACTGTACTTATGTAGCGTACTAGGTAGATAGTGTTTAAAGGTCCGGTCTCATCAGGAAAATCTTTAAAAAACTTAAACAGGCTTAATCTCAGCTTAGGATGCTTATTGGTTGCTAAGCACAAATAAGCTGAAAATAAGCAAACAACCTAGCTTACATGTGCTTAGCAAGTACTTATAGTTACTTATTTGGGCTTGGGATTCAAAATTTGGTGATCCAAGCATGAAATCTGGTAATCTAAGTTGAATCAAGCATGGATTAAGTTTATTAAGTTGCAAATTAAGCTATTCAAGCTAGGTTGTTTTCTTATTTTTGGCTTATTCGTGCTTAACAAGCAATAAGCACACTAAGCCGAGAATAAGCCTGTTTAAGTTTTTTTTGGATTTTCCTGATGCTATAGGACCGAAAAAAGACTGTTAACCGAACCTAACCGGACCAGCGGTTACGGTTAAGGGCTGGTCTTTAGCAGTTAAGGTTAAGGTCTTTCAAATTTGAAAAACATCGTTAACCGCAAAAAAATCGATCTAAACCGGTCTTAACGGTCACGTGAGCTATTCTGCCTAATTGCCCTGCTTATTTCCTTGAATTCGACCCTTGGTTCATCCAAAACGGTCAAGAACTGAGAAAGATATAACCAAATACATTTTCAATACCATTATTTTTCGTGATCAGAATAACATTGCTTATAACTTGTGCTACAAAATGTGGGGTACAGTTAGACATCATCAATTACATCACAATAACACACATAAACATCTGTACCATGTATATTTTATTCATTTAACAGCCCAGACAAGTTGTAACTACATACCACAAACTGCAACCACAAACTGCAAACTAATACAATGCACTTTCATTTTGGCCATATCTCAGTCAAATCTTGACGGAATCTCTTAAAAATAGAATCACACCCCGGGGAGTTACAATGTGTATCTTCTGATTTAATGATTAAATGTTCCAGGTAATATTTGTTGAGATACATATAGGTTATATAGTATGACAAATTTCATGACAAAAAACCGGTCTTAACCAGTCTTTTTCGGTCTATTAACCGCAAAAGACCGGTCTTAGTCGGTCCGGTTAGGTCCCCCCAATATCTAGGTCGGTCCTAGACCGGCTACGGTTACGGTCTACCCATCGTAGGGTCAAAAAACCGAACCAGACCGGACCTTAAAACACTATAGGTAGATATCAATATAGTAACATAGTAACCCAAGGCCAGCTAACTACCCAAGTTGATGGCTGCATGTGCCACTTACAAATCTGAGTCACCTGAGTCTGCTACTCAATACATTATTATCACTATGAGGTGTCCAGGGTAGGAAAACTATCCCACATTTCATACCTTTAAATAGTGTAAAATTATATATTTATGGTATAGTTTTCATGTATTGATAAACTCCAAAATGGAATATGTTTCATCAGAAGTTGGCATAAAAACCTACCACTAAGAGGAGTGAAATAAAAAGTTTTTTCCTACTTGTAAGGGATGAGTTGATGGGATGCATTCCTCCCATATTTTAACCTGAGTCCATACCACAAAACGGGATGGTTTTCATCTTTATATAGGCAAAATAACACTCCTCTACCTGGGTTGAATTTCATCAACTTTCCAGGGATTTAAGAGGAATGAATGAACCTGCTAATAATGTTTTTTCATCACATTAGGGGTTGAATTTCTCCTATTTACAAAGGGATTTTCAGACCATTGATAGAATAGTTTCATCATGTATCAGAGTAAATTTCAAGCCACTAAAATACAACATCTACTCAAAAGTAGCGAAAAAATACCCCAGACCCATCATCATGTCCCTGTTTCATGGTGGGTGGCCTTGTCATCCTGCCATTGTTGTTGTCCCCCCCTCCTGTTGTTCCCCCTTCCAATCATTCTACCCTCTTGTCATTCCCCCCTCTCATCATCCTCCCCTGCCTGGTTCATCATCAAGCACCTGCAATCACCCTGCGAGCAGGGGCTCGCAGCAGTGGGTGGCTGGTGGTGGCTTGGGGTCATTATCTAAAAGTTTGTTAGTAAAAATAAATGAAATGAGAAGAAAAAAACATACCAGCAGCCCAAGAGATGTCATCAGACGTCTCTTGGGCCTTTTTTTTTGGCTTGCCTCATCAATCCCCCCTCTCCCCACCATCCAGTTGTTGGTGTTGTCATTCCACGGTTGTTGTTGTCATCATCCCATTGTCGTCCTCATTGTTCCCCCATCTCTCTCCTCCTTCTCATGCCCACATTGTGTTGGCATGCTGCTGTCATTGTCATTGTCCTCCCCCAGCATTCACTCATGCCATCCCAGTATTTTTGTTCCCCCTTGTCAGCCTGTTGTCATCATATTTGTGTTTGGTTTGTCATCTCATGGTTCCATTAGCATCTTGTTTTGTCTGGTCATTCTTGTTCATGTCATTTAGGAGTTGCACCCATTCCCAACCTGTGAGCAGTTGCTCCCAGCAGTGGATCTTGGGTGGTGGCTGTGTTGGTTGTTGTTGTGGTTTGGGGGCAGTGGCGTTGTTAGAGATTAAAATAAAACCTATGAATAAGGAACATGAGTCAGTTATAACAAACAACAAAGAAAATTATTTAAAAAAAACATACCAGGGGCCCAAATGATGATAATGTTGCTTGGGCCCCTTGCTGTTGTTGGTTTGTTGTTGAGCACCCACCATCCACCTTGTGAGCAGAGGCTCGCAACAGTGGTGGTGGTGAGGTGAGAGGGAGAAGATGGGCATCGTCATCATGATTTGATGTGACATGATGTTGATGTTCAACATTCATCATGTGATGTGTTGAGGGTGGGCTGAAATGACTTAAGGTAAACAATTACAACACAGATGAAAATCCCCCTTTCTTGGGATGAAAAAAACTCTTAAAATTTGTAATCCTGAAGTGTGAAATTCATCCTCATTCTGAATCTGACTGAAAAAAAAAAACAACAACAGGGTTGTTCACAGTAGCCATTTTCAGGCCATTTTTCGCTCATTTTTAATTTCATTTTTAATCTAATTTTTCAAGAATGGACTTCAGAATGAGACAAAAATGGACTGAAAAATGACTCATTTTTGAAAAATCGAACCCTTCCTTCACTTTTGCAAAAATGACCATTTTCACTTTCATTTTCACTTTCCATTTTCATCATTCTTTCAAACTCCGATTTGATGCCTAATCATTAATCCTTTGCAGTGACCACCACCATCAATGATGATGCCCCCATCCTCACAGCTCTACCACCACCACAACTCTGTCACCACCTGCTGTCTCTACTCCCACACCTACTACCACACCTGCAAGAGTCACAAATGGCCACAAATGACCTATTTCTAAAGAAATGTGAGTGCAAACAATGGCAACCCATTGTTTGGTCTAGAGTGGGCTTTTTTTGTTTGTTTCTTCCTTTTATATGCTAATGTACTGTACATTTTCATTTTTAGAATCTATACTACTGGTAATGACAAGTGCCGACATGCTACAACCCACGCAAATGGATGTGAGGGGTCAATTAGGCTTAGGAGAACAGTGAGGGGCACCAAGAGACCTGTTGAGGGGTCAGGTAAGCACCAGCCAACCCCCCTCTTGGTGCCACATCACTGATACAATTGCAAGATGCCCACTCCCAATGCGAAAGATCAACCCAGCACCCACTCCCAGCCATACAAGCAGTTGCTCATAGGGTGGATTGTGGGTGCTATGAGCTGGCGATGACCCAAAGGCCACACTACCCATCCCAGCCTCACGAGCAACTGCTCATGGGGTGGATCACAGGTGGGATGACGATGACACCCAGGGATGCCAGAACAATGGTGACAAACAATGCACCACCTGCCCCCAGCCTCACAAGCAACTGTTCATGGGGTGGATTGCAGGTGGAGCAGTGATGACGGCACTGAACAGTGCCCAAGACAAGGGTCATGGAACTCAGGGAGACAGCCTCCAGCACCCATTCCCCACCACTGCGAGCACTCACTCGCAGGGTGGACCGGGTCCTATCAGCCATGCCTCCCCCCTCATGATGATGACAAATGGTGCAGCACCCACTCCCTTGCCTACGAGCCACTGCTCATAGGGTGGGTTGTGGGTGCAGATCAATGACAATGGCACAAGGCAGGAGTGGGAGATGACAGCCCCCATGTATGCCTGCACCCAGGCAGATGAGATAGCACCACAGCTCCCGCCTCCCACCACCTCCATGACAGAGACAAGAAGCCAACAGCCCCAGAAGAGGAGATGACGAGGCAATGAGACAGTGGCCAGCAGCCACACCCCCCATGCATGTTACATGAGGGCATTTTGCATGATGAGGAGTTCTGCATAGTGGTTTTATTTCATAGTTATTTTTGTTAGTACAAAGGAATATACACATTTATTATACTTCAGACAATAACCCCCTGAAAACTATGATGAGGTACCATTGTAGTGACAAGCCCATGAAAATAATTTCACCAAGTCCTTTGAGGGGGAGTTTGAATATGCCAAGCACTGCCAGTGGTAGGTAAAATGCATTTTTACTTCATTTTCCAAACATTTGTGTTTCAGAGCGTTCACAGTAGCCATTTTTCACATCATTTTTTACTTCATTTTTCAGTCCATTCTGATCCTTCTTCAGCCAAACAACTAAAAATGATCCGAAAATGAAGCCGAAAATGAGCTGAAAATGGCCCAAAAATGCCAACCATGAACAACCCTAACATACCTGCCAGTGGAAGGAAATCTCCTTTTTAATATTTAAATGGATGGAATCCATACAAAAAAATCTTTAAGGCATGAAATATAAACAGTCAATTCAGTCACTGAAAACACCTCATAATGTTATGAAATTTCCATTCTATCTCAGGGTGAAAAACACACCCCTGTAATCCACACCTTTGAGGCAGGAAATATTATCCCATAGATTGTTGAAAAACTTGATGAAAATTCATATGTTAGATGGTTGAAATTTCATGCCCTCATGTTGGATTAAAATCATCCCCTGTATTTCGACCCCTTGTAAAATGAAAATTCATCCCATTAGGTTCAGAAATTTTTGTAGGGTAACTCATATGAATTCCATCCCTTGGATGGCTGAAATATAGGGGATGAAAATTCATCCCAAATTCATCCACCATGAATTCAGCCATTTATGTCAGGAAATTCACATTTCAGCATTTAAATGGCTGAAATTCGTATCCTGCTGGTTTCACAGTGTATCTATTACTAGTGATTACTTGTATCTTTCTACCTAGAGTACTACTTATAATGATGAGGGCCCTCCGAGTAGCGAACATGTAGTAGTACTTTTCTACACAAATTGGGAAGGTATATTGACACGCAATAACTGTTCCAAGTCAAACATTGGCCCAACTCAGCTACAGGGCGGTAACCTTCAAGGGCAGTTTTGGGCACCCGGGGTATTCCTTCTCCGTGGGGACGGAAATAGCGCTCATCTCCCAAACAATTTCCTTCTCCGTAAGAGCGAAGCGGAATTTTGATATGAGAACTGATAGTACCACCTCTTCATTTCGTTCGTTAGCATGATATCAGACCAAAAGAAAGACCACGCACTCATCTCGAGTAAAGAGAATTTGAAACCTCTATTTTGGTGGTCAGCCAAAAACATTTGGAGAATTGAGAATGCCTACATGCATGCTCGCCCGCCACCTAGAAACGTCATGCTTTCGAGATAAAATGGTAAACAAGCCAACTAAGGAAACCAAACGACATACAGATGAGAGTAAATCCCAGCAGCTGGTGGCTTCATGACAGTCTCAGGAAGAGGGGATAACCACCGTTCAGGTTTCCATTCATATGAGTCTGGTCCCCACAACGCGGGATCACGATTGTAATTTATGATCCCTATTATGATCGTGGTGTCTTTAGGAACGACGATCTCACGGATCTCGCGTCCGTCGACTCCTGTAATAGGTCTGAATAAAGGTAGCACAACGTCTTTTCTGGCCCTAAGGTGCGATACTTAAGTCCACCTAGATAACGGTGATAAATCAGATACACATACGAACGAAGCTGGGTTGCGATGGGTGGATAACTGTCGGATATCGTCAGAGATCAATATATCACAGTGCGGGTCAGGGACTTACAGACGTAGTGTTTCCCTACAAATTGCATCCAGGAAGGGAAGAGAGACCAATTCATTGTAAGAAAAATCTTGTTCTCCGTTGGTCTCAAGAGCATTCATTATCTCCTGTCGAAGTCTTTCCTGGACGTTGGGATGGGCAGCTAGAAGTTGCAAAGTGCGCGACAGTGCATTGGACGTAGTATCCATTGCGGCGAAGATTAAAGTTCTGAGGTGAGAATGCACATATTTGATTGTAGCTTCCGGGAAAACGTATGGATACGCACGATAACTATCAAAAAGATGGGATAGTGTCAGAAAATTATGAGGTTTCCAGGATGAGATTTTACCTGTCCCACGACTTCAGAATCAGTTAGTTTGTCACCTTCTGATGCTTCCATATTTGCTTTCACTTAACAAATAGTGAATGTTAGTGGGTGGCCAACGGCTAGATAATTAAGTGCACATACTAAGAATACTGATGATATCTTTTCCTTTCCCAATTTGCCTCAATACTACCTCGTCACCTTCCTCCAGAGCGCGTTTTTTAGCCTCAAGAATTTCCATCGACGTGTCATACATTACATCAACGATACTACGCAGCCGCCGAACATTTTCGAATGGCAGAAGATCGACCATAAACCTCCGGAATCTTGGGGGGCCGAGCTTCACCAGCATAGGTAGAAGGTAAATGCGAAAAAAATACAACGTAAATTGAACAGGCCTGCCGAATATCACATCAATCATCCTGCCGCAAAAAGGTGACGGTCAGGACTCACATCAATTGCTTGACAGCAGTGCTGTAAGGATGAACGTCTGAATCGTCTGCTAAAGAATCGATGGAACACCCAAGACCGCTTTGGGCAATTAATTCCAAAGCTGTACGAGTAATCCACTTGAGGAGGTCGATCTATCGTTGGGTTAATGAGTGAAATTTGAGATGTAGATGTGACGAGTACTTCTTGGGGACCGTTTGCCACTTTTGATCCAATAACCTTCTCGACCTGGAAGATGGATAAGTCCTGGCATCTTTGAGTTCACTAGCGCGGAAAACCGTACTTTGTGTGTCACCTCGTAAAACATGGGAACTAACACGAGATGTATGAGGAGATACTTCTTTGATAGGTAAACTCAACCTTACTCATCTGGCGCAGGTGAGCGATCGAAAAGACGGGATTTAACATTTTTCGCTGCTTGCGGTGGTGATCACCTTTCATGCCATGTCAGCAAGAACAGTCAAAATGAAAGACAACCAGGAAAAAGACCCAATGTAGCCAGCAGTCCTTGCCCAAACAAAATGCTATTAGCTCTAAGCGCATGGTTTATCAGTTATGGAATTGCATAGCAGATATATACTTACGCAATAAATGAACCGGTTTCTTCGTATGTATTCTGATCCTGAATTTAGCATGAGTAAGTGATCATGATGTCCTGTGTGTTGCCGACTTTTACTACAATATGATGTAAGGCCTTTGGGTCGGAGACATAAAGCTGTTTATCCTGTAGAAAAGATAAGCGTGATATCTGAGCATACTTGGATGTGCTCATACCCCAAGGAAGGCATTAATTCGGACAATGCCACCGTCTGGTTGAAAAATGAGCCTTGTACAGTAGATGCAAGAGAACATGAAGATGTACATTTATTCCCGATATCTTTATGAAAATCCCAAGCATTGATATTGAATATTTTTGAGAAGTTTCCTTCACTTGACGATGCAGTGCAAGTCACAAAGGATATGGCAGGACTCACCCTTCAAAAGTGAATGTGATACTGGACCAGGAACATTATCAAGATCACTCTTAATCATCAGACGATGCGAAATTTTCCAGCAAGCCCTGAGGATAGCGTATGTTACGATGCCTTGTATGGCGAGAAGCAGCATGTTGAAATCACAGAGAGGCTGACGAGCTGTATCTTGGTGGGGCCAAGGCGTACACTAAATACGATCTGTCAAGCACATTTGAAACTCAACCTGGAGGAGAAATTCACCTCAATCCCACATGTACAATGACTCTCGACTGTGTCGGCGCCATAGCAAGGCTGATAAAGAAGCGGGTACGCGGGCGAGACGGCCGATCGGTACCCATTGAAGCCCTGTCATCGAGAAAGATTTTGGGTTCAGCACGAACCAAGCGCTACTTTGCTCGATGCCAAGGATATGGTGACGTTAAAATTATCTGACGGCCCGGTTTGCCGATGAAAGCTTAGTCCCTGGAAGCTTGAGTGCCGTGTATCTGTTCTGTACATAGCCAGAGGAGTACCGACGTAAGTATGAAACACAAGAAGGTTTTGCTCAACTCAAGTACGATTACCAGAATAGAAGCTCGTATTGAAATCCCGATGAGAAAACTGAACGGCAGTAAATTGAGTAATCGGAATCCACGGGAGACTGCCTTCGGAAATGAAATGAAGTGTATCTGTCATGAATCAGGAGACGTGCATCCTCCGGAGCCCTCAGGCCTCTGCCAACGTCTTGCCGGCGTTAACTTTGGCAAAGGTAAACTCGTCGTGACTCATAGCCGATTACTGATTCGATGATACAAGTCGGGATGGTCATCATGAGTTCAGGGAGCTGATTGAGCAATGCAAGGCTGTGTTTTTTTTTTCTATATGAAGGAGGAATTGCTGGGAACCCAACAGCAGTTACAGACTTAGCAGATCGATTCTTGCTTGATGCAAGTCTCAGCTTTCGGGTCGGCCTGCCAGCAAGAGACCAAGACCAAGCCTATAGCTAATTTTAGGTCGAATTGGACTCGGAGATCGTGCTCGAAGTGTACCAGAACTTGAACTTCGAGTCAAGTTGTTCAAGTTCAAGTTGAAGCGGCGGCCGCTCCGAGCTGTTAGCCGGGCAATCGGACGGTCAGGGTGACGAATGGTTATGGTTATTTAGGTATACGGTTCAACAAACTTTGAACTTCAGACTCGGACAACAACACCCGACTCGAACTTTTTGGAATGTTAGCACCTGACAGTCTAACCGAAATACCTCAGAATGCACTATTAAATGGTGAGGAAGGGATCTAATACGAACGCAGATACCTATCAATACAAAGATCAAAGCACTATTTCGGTCTAAAAGTTCAACGAGGGGTATGTCGAAAAATGCTATCGTAGGCCCGGAATCACCTAGTATTAGAGTTCATCTACTACGATCGGCTGATCACGCCCGGGAGTTAAAATCTCGAGCAAATGTGCCATCACACGGAACTAACTCAAGCGTAGCGCCGTCAGAGTTTCCTGTAACAAGGCCCGGTGGCAGGGTGGAAAATGAAGCAACTGATCCCACGTCCGGGCTGTAAAATTTTCAAAGAGCTTGTTCGGATACCACATCAGACTCCAAGCCAGACGCTGAGAGGAAATGAGAAAAATGCTATTTTAAATCAGAATAGTTTCGATTCTGTGCTTTACCCTATCACGTGTTCATCCTAAACCTTATTTTTTTCACTATTTCCTTCAGCGACTGCCAAAACTTGCAGTGGCCGTTTGGTCCTGTTTGGCTTCTCGGGATGGAAGTGTTGC
>QLOK01010699.1:0-21741 GCA_003313805.1 Tricholoma flavovirens
TACTTATCTACATGCAGAACTAGCAAATGGTGGTTGTAGTCACCATATCCCATTCAAAGCAATTGCCAATCAGACCTCTTTATTTATTAATTCTGAATATCTCCCAGCCAGGTTCAAATTCAGAGACCCATGTAACATGCACAAGAGTGCCATAGAAGACTTCTTCGACCATGTTCTGCAGCAGCAAACAGCACAGGGTCCTGAAAGAGCTTTCAGATTCAAAGCAATCAAAGCCAGTGATGGTAGTGTGTCTCCTACACACTATCCTGATGATTTGAATAACCCTCCACCTTCCTGACACATTTCCAAATGCAGTGGATGACAGAATGCCAATGCAATACCCAATGCCAAGTCCACAATGGGCACCAGCCTGCATGTTGATGCTGATGCCGATGCCATTGCCAAGCCTCAAAGTCAATCAAGAGGCAGAAAATGGGCAAAAGCAGAACAAAAGCAAAAACAACCTTGGTGACAATTAGAACAGGCACCCATCTCTGAACCCCCCATTCCTTGGAAATCATAGATACAGCTCAGTTGAACTATGTGCAAGTCAATCAAATGACAATGGACATACTCTGCACAGCTGGTGTGACTCGACCACAGCAAATTAATGGTCCAGGTGATGGTGAACCAGAGTATGTCATTCCTCGACACATTTATGAGAGGTCCATCACACCCATATCACCTTTAAACAACATTGTGAATGATGCCCCATGCACAATTGATCCATCACTGTTGGAAGGCAACACCACTCCAACTCAAGAACGATTGCAACGTCCAAAACCTCACTGACTGTCCAGGTGAACTTGGACAGAGGATCCTATTGCAAGGGCAAGGGCAAAGGCATTAGAAGCATTATGAACTGGATTGGCATCAGGAATGGTAGGATCAGCAATGTTAGGATCAGCAGTGATAGGATCAGCAATGGTAGGGTCAGCAGTGGTAGGATTGGCAGACATAAGATTGGGAGAAGTAAAATCGGCATCACTGCAATTGGCAGACAAAACATTGGCAACTGTGCAATTGGCAGACATACAATTGGCAGGGGTAAGATCAGCAGGGGTAGGATTGGCAGGGGAAGGATTGGCAGGGGAAGGATTGGCAGGGGAAGAATTGGCAGGTCTAGGATTGGCAGCATTAGGGGCAGACATACCATTGACAGACATAAGATCAGGAGAAGTAGAATCAGCATCACTGCAATCAGCAGACAAAACATCAGCAACAGTGCAATCGGCAGACATACAATCGGCAGTGGTAGGATCACTTGGTGACTACCAGACCCCACCTGTGAAGAAGACATTTCAACAGGTGACACCTCCATCATCTCAAATCAAGAATCAGGGACAGACATGGGCCCAACGTGCATGCAGGACAGCTGATGACCTTGCTTAGCAAGCAGCTGTCTCTATGCAGGTTGTTGGGAGAAGACAGAGAGTAAAAAGAGTAAATTTTGCACCATAAATTTACTATATGTGTCTCGGTAGAAGACAAAGAATGACAATAGTAATATTTGCTGAAGAAATTTACAATACAAGTCTATTAAAGTAGAAGAAAGGTCCCACTCAGTCCTTTCTCCCTCGCTTTGTTTCGCTTCTATCCTCTGAAGTTCCTGCTCTCTTGTTCAGGTTCGACTGAGGAGTAGTACTTCTTGAATGTGACCCAGATGGAGGACCTGATGGAGTAGGTGACAAAAGGCATGGCGAACGGCATAACTGGAGAGCCTGACTGCTGTGTTGGTATCACAGAATTGGTGGAGTTAGCTGCCAATGCCGCATCATTACAATTGGCATTGGCATCGGATGGTACATTGAGGAGAGGAAGGGGAGGGGCTGTCAATGTGGGATGCTGAGCAGCTTCTTGAGAGTGTTGTGGGGTGGCAGGAACAATATGGATTTGAGGACTAATGGGCAAGGTTACCTTGGCCTGAATGAGTTTGGCCTCTACATGTTCAACCTCCTGTGAATCAGGCATGGCAGGTCCCTCAACTTCAGTGTCCCTATGATTAGGATCGCCACTGCCTGAATCCTCATTGACAGCTTCACCACTCATTGGCATATCAGCCATGGCCTGGACAAGGTTGGCATCAGCAGTGGCAATGGCCTTGCCTTCTTTGGCAGTGGCAACAGCAGGGGACAGGGCAGACTCACTCTGTAGTTGTGGATTGGCCATGACCATTCTGTTCTCCTTGATGTTCTCTGCAGGTTCCCCCATCTGGTTCTCGTAGTTGGGATTCGTGTTGCTGTCAGGAATGGTTGTTTCATCGGCCTCCATTATGCTGCTGACTTCTATGTTTTCTGTGCCTTGACCCTCACAAAGATGATATACCTTCTCATACCCAAGACCATTGTAGAGGAGAACGGGCTGTGCACCATGCTGCAACCCAAGGTATGCTTCAAGGTTGCCCATCCTATGTGAAAGCATGCGAATCGTGTCCCATATCTCCTGTATCTGGGCCATGGGTTCACTAATGGTCCCTTCCACCCATCGTGCTTGTTTGTACATGTCTTGCTCCACTCTGTCCAGACACGATTGAAGGGAGGCATCAGAATCCATTGTCATGGAATCGTCATGGGGAGCAGGAGCAGGGTGGTCGTCAGGATTGGCCATGTCAATATCGGTATGAACAGCTATAGATATAGAAATATTTGTTGTTTTATGAAGCATAATAAATAAAACTCACCTTTGCATTTTCCTTTTTCTTTTCGAGAGAACCGCCTTGGGGATCGTTCTTCTCCACTGGAAGACACTGCCTTCTTTACTTTTCTTCTCACTGCTGCCTTTCCTTTATTTGCTCTAGCCACTTGACTGGCATCCTGTGTGTCACAATGAACTTTGCTCTTGCCACAATCATAGCATGCCATTTTGCCATTTACCTGCTTGTAGCAATTGTACCCAAAGCAGGTGCATTGTAAGCAAGGTATTGCTCTTTGACTGCCACACTGGGGCACTTCTTGAGCCTTGCCGCCTTTGCCCTTTTTCGGTTGTAGGTCAGCATCAGCATCACTGTCTGACAACTCCATTTCTCCTTCCTCTTCGAAATCCTCATCTGAACCATGACCACTGCACTCTGCAACTTCTGGTACCCTCCCACCATGTGATGGTGTCATAGTTGTGATGATTGGTGCTGATGATGGCAGGGCTCTGGGTGGAGGTCACGATCCTGATGGTTTTGGTTGTGGTATTGTTGAGGATGGGTCAGGCAATGGTATAACTGCTGTGGGTCTTGGAGGGGGTCTCAGTGCTGCTCCTGATGCTGATGCCAGTGTTGCTGTTGTGGCCAATGCCGATGTCGCTCCCAATGCCGATGTCGCTCCCAATGCCAATGTCGCTCCCAATGCCGATGTCGCTCCCAATGCCAATGTCGCTCCCAATGCCGATGTCGCTCCCAATGCCGATGGCTTTCCTGATGTCATTGCCAATGCCTCTCCAGATGTTGCTGCTACCACTGCTGCCATTCCCGCTGCTGTTGCCATTTCTGCCTTATCCTGCACCTTTGCCAATCTGACCTTGACTGCCTTTGCCATGACCCCATGTTTCTCATCAAAGCTCCTCATGACCTTCAGTTGGTCTTCAATGAAGTTCTGGTCCCCCATCTTCTCTGACTTTGACCATGCCACAATGAATCCCCACAAGAATATTTCAGCACCAAAGACTTTTTGTACTTCTTCTGTGAGAACTTCCTTTTGCCAAGTGAAAAATTGTTTCTACAGTATGTGAGTGTTGTAGGAGTCCTGAAATCATGTTGATCACTTACTAGAGCACTTTTCTGTGCCTTCATCATGGCCTTGATGTTTCCAAAAAGAAGGCCATTCCACACAGCAGTCTCAATGGTTCTGATTTGGCTGAGGATCTGTTTCAGTGTAACATTCATGATGGATGAGTCAGCGTGGCTATGGGGTTGGGGCAGATGGGCATTGATAAGAGACAATGAATTGATGAAGATCAACCATCACATGTTTGATCAAGTTGTTTGTTTGTGTATGTGACATCAGATCATCTTAGTACTGATTAAACAAATAAGATATAAGATAATATTTTTACATCTGTTATGCATCCATTCATCCACAATGAGCAATCAGCAGGAAATCCAAGCCAATATTCTTGATGGATATGTAGCTATCTGAAGTGATGATGGGCAGCACTATCTAGTGCCTCATCTTATGATTCCGGCCACCCATCAGGCAATGGAGGCCTATAACAAGAAGGTTGAACTCAATGTGCAGGATGCATATGGGGGGGTAAGCTGTTCTTCATTTGAAAGTGACAATGCTTGTGGCCAATGCCATGCCGCTGGCCATTGCTGATGCCGTGTCTTCTTGCTGTTGCTGTATATCATCTCACTTATCATCAATTTGCAGTCTGGAAACATGACCGATGAACCAGGCTACCTTGTGTCCTGAAATCAGTTCTCACTACCTGCCGATCCAGTAAGTGTTATCATCCTGATTTGTGTGGCTATTTATAGTAGTTCATCCTGTTGCAGAAGTTGACAGATAGGGAGTTGTTGAGCTGCCATGCTGAAGTGAAGGCCCTGCAAACTGGTGATAAGACCACCTTGCATCTAGTACTCGGAAAACACCCTATAGTTTTCGCATTGCACATAGGAACATCTATGAACAGTTCAATTGAACTTTGAATCCATTCTCGAGCAATATAGAGCAATATCAAGCCATTCAAAGTCTTTGTACTTAACATCGAACATTTGCAGGAGCACACACATGTTGTACAACCATCTATGACCATTGTTCAACAAATATCAATCACCTTTCGAACATTTGATCAACCTTGAACAACTTCGAATGACCTCAAAAATCTTCAAATGAACTTCAAACATACTTTGCGCACCTCGGCGGCTGTTATCTCATCATCAGACACTTGTACCACACCTCCGCACCTTGCGACATCATTGACAAGCCTATGACATGGAGAACAATAGATAAGATCGTTATTTGAAGGACATGAGAAGTATTTTCAGATATTTCAAACTCCTTGAAGGGAACACGAGTATGTACCTTTTGATTTCACTTTGTTTACCTCCTTTTCACATCAATTCGTCATTTACCCATAGTTATTAGCCCCTTTTGATCATTACAGCCTGCCTCATGTTCAACACATGGACACTTTCCTTTTTAGGACTACTTTTCATATGTCATGTATACTTTGTATTATGTACTGTTTCAAAGAGAATCCCATCATGAACTTCCTTGATATTTTATTGAACCTCTGTATTGAGCCCCTCGTCCCTCGCTTATTCCTTGATATTATCGTATTCCCCTCACTTTTGATCCCATCATTATCCTCCGATTGTCTCTCCTCTTGTTGATCCCATCCTCGTAATTCAATTGAGCTCAATATTTGATCAAACACTCTATATTTGATCGAGCTCGTGATATTTCATCAAACACCACTCGTTATTCCTCCCATTCCCTCGCTATAGAGTCCCCCAACCTTGACCTAGGTCCTGAAGTACAGTACCACCTTGCTACCTTCCTCTAACCTGTGTTATACCATATGAAGCTTTTAGTAGGATTTTGTTGTGGGTTTCCTGGTCAAGTATTATCACTGGGCTTGGCACATTGTACAAGGATGCTAGTCATCATCTCTGCATGGCTGAGGTTGAGAAGATGGAACAACAAGATATGACATTGAAGACATATGCAACTTTGAAGGAAAGGATAAGGTCTAATCTGAAAACATTCGAAAGCAGGTTCTCAAAAATTCCAGTTATACCATCATCCCATCAGGGTGCCGATGACACCATGGCTGATCCCCCTGCTGATTCTTACTGATGTGGCTTTACTCATGATAAGCCTAGCTATGTGTAGCTAGGATGGGATGACATTGTTCTTTTAGCTAGGATGAATACATTGTATTTCTGGATCTAACCAATAAATATTGCCTGTACCTCTTGTTTTCCGATGCTGATGCTGATGCTGATGCTGATGCCAGTGCCGATGCCTGTTCATTTCATAAGTTTCTGATGTCTATATCACATTCTTAATATGGCTGCCTGATCCCTGATGCTGATGCTGAAACCTAATGATGCCGGTGCCATACCTACTGCTGATGCCAGTGCCGATTCCTTCGTCTGATGATGCCAATTGATAGATTACCATGTTACATGCTACATCTACTATATGGTACAGCAAGCATTGTAGTAGTGCATTCACTGGTTACTTAGTAGGTACTACACATATATAGTATGAGAGTGTTTGACAGCATCCACCGAACCCATATCACTCAATACATTGTATGCGTTCAATAGGTCGTATTATTCAATACAGTGTAGCTTACCTATGTGGGGAACAGTTGGCAGCCATTCAAAGATAAACTTCAGACTATTTACTGATTTTGAAATTGGTAAGACTAAGGACACCCTCTACTTTGATGTTGTCAACATTGATAGGTATGACACCATATTGGGCACCATCTTTATGAGAAAGCATGGCATCACCTTGGACTTGGAATGTGATGAGGTTCAAGTGAGAGGAAAATTCCTTCATACAATTGTTGAGGGTCCAAACACCTTCAAGCAAGCTTGAAGGCATGGTATGTGCCCTCAACCTCCCAAGGATGAGTGACCCCTGAGCAGCCCCCTGGCCACTCATAAGAAAAAGAACCTGGACCAGCCTGGTTGGAGTTCCACTTGAGCACAGCCTCTATCTGTGAGCTGGCAGGCAGTAGAAATAGAGGAGGTGGATGATGTTGACAAACCTCATCCCTCTGGTTTACAACCTTCAGGGCCTATCTTGTTGGGCCCTGAGGACAAGATCAAAAGTGATGATCTCAATGAAATCATCCATGAGTTCACTTGGGATCAATTTCCCAATGGACCCAACTTCAAACCACAAGAGTTTGATAATTCCATTCCTGCAGTACTACCACCCAAACAGGTTGATGACCTGAATGATGTACTGTTCACCATCTGCAAAGACTTGGCTAGAAAGGCCAAGGCAGATGGTCCCCTGTCTAAGAAGGACCTCCCACGCCTCCATGAGGAATGGAAACAGTCTTGTCAGGACATCGTTCCTGACAAATTACCTCCCCTCCAGGAGATAAACCACCATATTCCATTGGTGGATGTTGAGAAGAAGTATAACTACTATTTTCCTGTAACTGTATATACTTGTGTTTGGCTTTGCTGTGTAAGCAATAGCCTTTGTTTACACTTGTTGTAAGTAGCAACTTTTACTTACAACATACACAGCAGGAAAATAGATTGGATCTAGTTCTGCTTGGTGCACTGTAAGTTCTAGTTTGCTTTACCCTTGTAACTAACCATTACATTTTTTTGAACTTTCCAACTGCTGGAAGTTATTAGCTAATTTTAGATCTTGAACCAAAACTTTACAGAATGACAGCCCTGTTATGTCCAGCACTCAGACTGTGAATCCATGAGTGATGATTGTGGTAGAGGGGGCAAATATGCCCCTGTCCCCTCAACAATCCTACATCCCAATGGCAGGAGGGTCAGTGTACCCTCAATGACTGTCTGCCCCAGGTACTTCCCTGAGCATGGGCCACATTGCACCCATGGGGCATAACAGCAACAGGCCATGGAGGATCAATATGGGTTGGGCTACATCAGCCCCACACCAGAACTATGAAATCACACTGCTGGAACCTGCAAGCAGCCTGTCTGGGTCAATACCTGCCCCAGCTATGGTCTGGCAACTGATGATACAAAAATCCTCCCCAGATCCATATTGTACACATGATGATATGCCAGAGCCTGAGCTTGTGGACTTGGAATATGACGCAGGAGAGGATGTAGAGGATGACACAATGGTCCTCATAACTTCCATTGAAGACAGCATGTGGAATGCCTCACCCTTACAGAACCCGAGGCTCAAAGTCAAAATGTGTCAAGTGGCACATTCAAATACTGTTGAGGTGCTGACCCTCTTGGCACTCATGGTCAACTAGGGATCTGCACGGGTTTAGTGACCTGCACAGGTTCGTGGATATGGGTCCTGTGGGTACAGGTATGGGTCAGCATATTGCTACCCTCAACCTGTTGCCTACCCGCCACTAAGAGGGCCAACTAGCACTAATATTAAACCATTAAATAATATTACTTAAATTTTAGATACACTTAATTGAATATGGGGATTGCCCTGCCAATAAAATTGAAAATGGGGGTTTATATATCCCCTCCATTGTGCACAGACCATTTGTCCTTGTTGTGCATGCAAATGCATGTCCATGACATTGTTTATTGTTGATCATTTATATATTTACACATGTTTGTATGTTCACCATGATGCACCTTCAAGTTGCCAAGTTGCTTGCACTAATACTATAGGTATGTTTATTATTTTTCGTTCTTTTCCTCCTTTTTTTATTAACTAATTGATTGTATTTAATTGTTTTCTAGGTTTATGTAACCAACAATGACAGGGATCGGAAGGTGATCAATGAAACAATGACAGCCATCACCACAGCACTGAGAACCACCACTGTGAGCAACTGCTCACAGGGTGGGAATGGGTGCTGCTTCAAAATGGCATGGCAATGGCAATGCTGCCATGGCGCTACTGAATGACAATGGAATGATGGGACTTCAGGGCACGACAGAACATCAATACGACTGGAGACAAGGGGGAAACACCGAGGAAGGGGGAAAGCAAACGAAAAAAGGCCCAAGAGATGTCAAACAATGTCTCTTTGGCCATTGGTAAGTTTTTGTTTTACTTGTTTCATTATTTTGCTGCTAATGATCCTTTTAGGTACTAGAATACCACTACTGCTATTATGATGACAATGATGACAGACAACGAAATAGACCAGCACCCACCACCACTGTTGCAAGCCCCTGCTCACAAGGTGGATCATGGGTGCTCAATGATGAACCAACAATAACAGGGACAACAACATGGGGAGAGGACTGCAAGAGGGGGACAACAATGAGAGGGGGAATGACCATGAGGGAGGGGAACAATGATGATGAAAGGGGGGATGATGATGAAAGAGGGGAGGACAATGAGAGGGGGGACAATGACAAGGGGATGACAATGTGAGGGGATGACATGAGGGGGGACAATGACACCAACACCAGGCCCAGGGGATGCTCATCTCCTGGGTGTTTTCTTTTTTTCTTTCTGTGGCCCAGGGGACACACCTCTCCTGGACCTTTTCTTTTATTCTTTTTTCTTTCATTTCTCTGGGCCCATGCCTATGAGCACCTGCTCATAGAGTGGTTTGATAATTGTTGTTAAGTATATAATTATATAAATGTACTTTTGTTAGTATGACCCATACCTGCCATGACTTGTGGCTTATGACCTGTGGGTTGTGGGTATGGGTAGACACAGGTATGGGTATGGGTATGCTCAAAAGTACCCATGGGTTACCTGTGCCATTGCCTACAATCAACCCTTATTCTGAAGGATACTGAACATTATACACCCACCTATTCTGTGCACTAGTAGTGAAGAAGGTTGCATGGAAAACTTTGTCTTCCCTGCATCCACTCCTAGCATGACAGGTATCAATGATTACCTGCAGCCTGGAGAGGAGCTAATACTGAATCACACATGGAATGACCCAGTCAGTCCCATTAAGGAGGAGGCAAACCTGCCTCCTACACCCTTGCAGCCAGCACATGTTATGTTTGCTGATCCTGTAGTGGAGGATGCAGTGGCACATATTCAGGCCCCCAAGCATGAAGACAAGTCAGCCAAGGCATTCAAGAAATGCCACAGTGCTGCACTCCATTTTAGCCAGGGTCAATCTAACAACTCCCAAATAAAGGACAGATGGTATATGAATGACTTGGACTAATTCACCACTCAGAGCAAGGGGGCAGAGGACCCCCATAGCAATGTTGAACAGATGGTGTTACGAAACATGTACAGTTACCTATCATAATTTTTCTTATTTTTCCGCAATAGTATTACACCAAAAAACATTAAAATTATCAATGAATGCGACCGTGAGACGGATAATTCTCACGTGTCCTATATTTAGAATATGTACGCAACTGTACGCTCGCGTTGTAAAAACAGTATTCAAATATTACACAACAGTTGTAACTTAGTATATAAACCAATATATACTAAGAGACACATCAGTTGTGTTCTCTTAGGATTCCCACCATCACCCTGTGTGTGGAAATGCCTTTGTCAACCAACTGCTCTACAAATATCACATCACATCAAACTTTGATCCCTTATTCTATACTCATCATGTCTTCTTGTAGAGCCCGCACGAAGATCCAAGTGTGGATTTGGTGTTGCCCTGACAGAAGAACACAACTCATATTCTGTGCGCCCTCACTCAGCCACATCCGATTACCAATCCCCCAATCCTCTTGTCATGAGACGAGAGTAACTTGTGTTTACATAATCTACTTTTGCTTCATAATCCACACATCAGCACTGCCTTATATTGCAGTCATCAGTGCTCAAAAGGCAGTACTCATCTGTAGGACAGCTGCAACAGACAACTGTTCGGCTCTGGTTTAGTGTACTATTTTTAGTACTAGTTACGGCCTTTTGCATTAGTGTAGTAATTGCCAAATTGGATTGCCGAAGAAAAGGTCCTCAGTCAGCTGAAGAACCTTATTAGGTTTTATTTTTAGCAGTGACATCATGACCGATCACATAATTTCCGATCCCGCTAATCACGATCTTACTCTGGAAGAGAAAGTTGACGTGCTCACCACGCAACTTTCTCAACTAGTAAATTACGTCACGCTCCAAAACCCTGTCCAGCCAGCACATACTGTGGAGGAAGATTTTTATCTCATCATGAAGAAGAGTTGTTGCAGAATACTGGAGATGGCAAAATTCACTTACCTAAATTCGCACCGCCACAATTATTTGATGGAATGATGAAGGATACTAAATCCTTTATTAGTTCTATTATATTGTATATTAAAGGTCACGAACCTGAATTCCATATTGCTGAGGGTCATGAGCCATTTAAGAGTTTCCAAGATTTTTTGGATAAAGTGGAAGCTCAATTCAGAGATCCTAATCCAAAGGTGACAGCAGTAGGAAAATTGAAGACCATGTGGCAAGGGTCTTCCTCGGCAGATGAATTCATTTTGCAATTTAAAGCCAAAGCTTCACAGACCAATTTAGGAGACACTGCATTAATTGAATATTTGAAGGCAGGACTTAATCCATCCTTGTTCAAGTCTATATATCGACTACCAGTTATGCCTACAACATTGGAGGAGTGGTACGAATGGACTTTCAAGCTTGATTGGCAGTATCTCCAAGAGCAAGCTGAGTCGAAGTTGCTACACCCACATACTATGCACGCAGGTTCTAAATTTGGAAAGTCATCAGGAGAGCGAAGTTCTGAAAAAGGAAAGGTGTCGATTGCACCTGAGATGAAGGCACAGCCATTGGCCATGGCAGTGACACTTCCTAATCAGTCAAATATTAGTCAGCACACATCAGATGCTATGGATGTAGATTGTGCGGGGAGATGTCCCCTGATCAAATGTTTCAATTGTGGAAAATTGGGGCATACAGCTAGGTTTTGCAGAGAGAAGAGGCAGATTCGAGAGGTGACAACAGAAGAGCAGAATTTTCCCAAGCAGTCCCAGTGAAGGTTTCCCCATTGGAGACTCATAATCAATATGATGTATTAACAGTGGAGGAAACCAATGAACCACATCCCCACCCAACCGATTCTATGCCAGTAACCTATTATGCCCTCAATTTCATTTCTAAACTATGTAACCGAACTGAGAGTAAAGGCGAAGCGCATCATCAATCCAAAAATAGCCATTCTCGGAAAACTCCGAAAACCCTTATCCGCTCAGCATGCATTGAACGTGAAGTAACGTTGACAGTAGGATTGAAGACAGTTGACACACACGCAATGGTAGACATTGAGGTATTATTAGACAGTGGTGCTACAGGCTTATTTATAAACCATGCATTGATTCAGAACAATGGAATTTGCATGCGTAAACTCAAGCATCCTGTAATTGTGTACAACATCGATGGAACAGTGAACAAGGGAGGAAGTATTACTGAAGAGGTGACATTGATTATGTCCTACCAAGGTCACAAAGAGAGAGCCATATTTGAGGTGTGCGACCTTGGAAAGACTAATCTAATAATAGGGTACAATTGGTTACATAAACATAACCATAGTGTTGATTGGACAACTGGGGAAGTAGAAATGAACCGTTGCCCTAGGGAGTGTAATGTGTTTGGTAGGAAGTTGAAGAAGGAAAAGAAGATGAGAAGAGAGAAGAGTAGCACAGGGAAGTATTCAGTCATGGTAGAGGAGG
Organism: Tricholoma flavovirens; assembly: GCA_003313805.1. Classification (NCBI taxonomy): domain Eukaryota; kingdom Fungi; phylum Basidiomycota; class Agaricomycetes; order Agaricales; family Tricholomataceae; genus Tricholoma; species Tricholoma flavovirens. The sequence goes on from QLOK01010699.1 coordinate 12,257, forward strand.
TTCCTGATGAAAAAATGCCAAATGGGGAGAAACCGATCATGATCAAGAAAAATGATCCCACTGATCTATTTCGGTTTATTCGTGGAGGGCAATCATGGAATCCAAATCCTCTGAAGATTGATAAAACCGTGGAAGAGTTGGTACCTGAGAAGTATCATAAATACTTATCAGTGTTCCAAAAGAAGGAATCAGAAAGAATGCCAAGAAGGAAACCATGGGATCATGGAATTGAGATGAAGCCTGGATTTGTGCCAAAGAAATCAAAAGTATATCCCTTATCTCCACAGGAGCAAAAAGAGGTTGATGATTTCATTAATGAGCAATTGAGGAAAGGCTATATACATCCATCAAAATCCCCACAAACTTCACTCATATTCTTTATCCCAAAAAAAGATTTGAAAAAGTGCATGTGTACCGACTACCACTATCTAAACGAGTGCACAGTCAAAAATTCGTATCCTTTACCATTAATCTCAGAAATTATTGACAAGGTTGGAAAGGCAAAGAGATTTACGAAATTGGATTTACGATGGGGTTACAATAATGTGCGCATCAAAGAAGGAGATGAATGGAAAGCCACTTTTGCTATGCATTGAGGATCATTCGAGCCATTAGTCATGTTTTTCAGAATGACTAATAGTCCACCCACTTTTCAGCATATGATGAATGATATTCTAAAAGAGGAAATCAATTAATGTGTTGTCATTGTATTTATTGATGACATTCTAATATTTATGGAAAGCGAGGAAGGGCATGAGGAAATTGTAAAAGAAGTATTGAAGAAGCTACAGGAGAGCAAGCTATTTTTGAAAGCTGAGAAGTGTAATTTTGATGTGGCAGAGATCGAGTTCCTGGGATTGATCATTGGTCCCGATGGCATCAAAATGGATCCGATTAAGGTAGAAGCCATTATGTCATGGCCTGTTCCTGAATGGGTCAAGGATGTACAAGCGTTCCTAGGTCTCATGAACTTCTATCGACACTTTGTACATAATTTTTCACAAATCGCCGCACCATTACACAATCTTACCAGAAAAGGAGTAGTCTGGAAATGGGGAGAGCTTCAGCAGAGAACATTCAAGGAATTGAAGAGGAAATTTGTGGAAGGTCCCATATTAGTACCAGTAGATTTTACCCAACTGCTAAGGGTAGAATCTGATGCATCCGATTATGCCACCAGTGCGGTATTATCTATGCTATGTGAAGATGAGAAATGGCATCCGTGCACATTTCTATCTAAAGGGTTGAATGATGTAGAAAGAAATTATGATATCCATGATAAAGAGATGTTGGGAATAATCCGAGCCTTGGAGGCATGGAGACATTATTTGGAAGGGGCTAAATATGAATTGGAAATTTGGATGGACCACTCAAATCTCCAATACTTCATGTCCGCCGAAAAATTAAATCACCAACAAGTGTGTTGGGCACTATTTTTATCATGCTTCAATTTCCACTTAATTCACAAACCAGGAAGCTTGATGAAAAAAGCCGACACATTATCACGGAGACCAGATCATAAAAAGGGGGTAGAGAATGACAACAAGGATATTACCTTGTTGAAGCCTGAATATTTCCATATATGTGCGATGCACCAAGGTCATCTATTAATAGATGGTTCCGAAAAAGAAATGCTAATTAAAATTCAGAACTGTACTGATATGGATGAGGAAGTAGTGAAGGCTTTAAAAGAGATGAAAGGGGAGAAGAAGAGGACTATTAAAGGAGAAGAATGGTCTGAAGAACAAGGGTTAATATTGTTCAGAGGAAAGGTGTATGTGCCAAAAGGCATTGAGTTGCGAAAGGAAATTGTCTGATTACATCATGAAACTTCCATATCCGGACACCCAGGCAGATGGAAAACCCTGGAGTTAGTGATGAGGAATTATTGGTAGCCAGGAATTTCTAAATTTGTACAGAGTTATGTGGAGGGTTGTGATACTTGTCAACATGGCAAATCCTATCTGGATATGCCAGGTGGGAAATTAATGCCAAATCCAATCCCAACAGGACCCTGGATTGATATCTTGGTAGATTTCATTACTGGACTTCCCGAAGCACAAGGCTACAATTCTATTTTAATCGTATGTGATCGCTTCACCAAACAAGTCCATATTATTCCTACAACCCAGGAAGCGAGTTCCTTAGGTTTGGTGCGCTTATATCATGATCATGTGTGGAAATTACATGGATTACCAAATACAGTTATTTCTGATTGTGGCCCCCAATTTGCAGCCACATTCATGAAGGAACTAAATAAAATTTTGGGTATTCAAACCAAATTATCTATGGCATATCATCCCCAAACCGATGGGCAGACAGAGCGAATGAACCAGGAGTTAGAGCAGTATTTGAGGTTGTTTGTTGATCATCGCCAAACTGATTGGCCAGAGTGGCTGGCAATCACCGAGTTCTCATACAATAATAAATTCCAGTCATCTACCCTTTTATGCTAATTATGGGTATAACCCTCATATGGGATTTGAACCAAGAAGGAATGTGAAGGTACAAGCAGTGGAAGATTTTGTACAGCGGATGAAAAATGTACAAATCGAGACAGCAGCAGCATTATCTAAGGCACACAATGATATGAAGCGCTATGCTAATTGCTCGCATGCAGATGCTCCCAAGTACCAAATTGGAGATAAAGTGTGGCTTAGTACCAAGGATTTACATACAACACACCCATCTAGGAAATTGATGGAGAAACATATTGGTCCCTACCCTATTTCTAAAATTATCTCGCCTAATGCGGTAGAGGTAAAATTGCTGCCATCATTTAAAATTGATGTGCCAATTAATGTCTCTTGCATATGACCTTACAAACCACCTATTATACCAGGACAACAAATTACTCCACAACCACCTATTGAAGTTGAAGGTGAACCTGAATTTATAGTCAAAGACATTCTCGATTCATGGCTGCATCATAACAAACTCGAATTCTTGGTAAAATGGGAAGGCTATACAGATGAAAATAACTCCTGGGAACCTGAGGATAATTGTAGAAATGCATGAGAGGCTATACATGATTTTTACAATAGATATCCTAATGCACCACGAAGAATAGCATGAGTGGAGTATGAAAATTTGAAATTCCGACCCTATCCAGTTACCTATCATAATTTTCATATGTTTCCACAATAGTATTACACCAAAAAAACATTAAAATTATCAATGAACGCATCTGTGAGATGGATAATTCTCACGTGTCCTATATTTAGAATATGTATGCAACTGTATGCTCGCATTGTAAAAACAGTATTCAAATATTATACAACAGTTGTAACTTTGTATATAAACCAATAAATACTAAGAGACATATCAGTTGTGTTCTCTTAGGATTCCCACCATCACCCTGTGTGTGGAAATGCCTTTGTCAACCAATCACTCTATAAATATCACATCACATCAAACTTTGATCCCTTATTCTATACTTGTTGTGTCTTCTTGTAGAGCCCGCATGAAGATCCAAGTGTGGATTTGGTGTTGCCCTGACAGATGGTAGCCTATGTCCCTATGGCAGAGAAATTCACTGACCAAGTGGCATATCAACAGTTGAGGAACCAGGACCTCGACAGGTGGGGTGTGTTGATATACAATGATCAAGGGATCATCTTTGAAGGGCATCACCCAATCGACACAATGAGGGCCTTGTACTTTGCCCACACAGGACAAACCCCAAGCCTGGGGAATCCAGGGGGAGGGGGTGGTGACAATGATGATGGAAGACACCATTGTAGCCCATGACATCACAATACACCCCCACATGATGTCCAATGGGGAAGAATGCCAGCACAGCCAGGGAGAAACCCTGGTGGTGGAGGTGATGGAGGACCTCTGGATGGAAATGGTCCTGGAGGAGGAGGAGGAAACAATGATGATGATGATGATGGGGGGGACCTGCCCCCACATAGCTTGCAACTCCCATGGGACAAGCCAGGTTATGTACACCTGGTGTGCAAGCAGTGGTGGAGCACCACCATGACCAAATGCATTTGTGATTGATCAGGCTGTGCTGCCAATGTCTATTGATATGCCTTTGCATACCTGAAGGCACTTTGACTTCTGACCCCCTTGAAATTGGGACACTGTAACAGGTGAAGGGTGCAACTTCTTACAAGTTGAAGTCAAGTCCCTTCTGTTCCCTCTTTTGGCCCCACAGTAATTCCCGAACAGGTTCCCGAAAGAGATCAGTACTTAACAGTATATTCGAACTCACTTCACTGTTATTCTATGTCCCAGACTAGTACTCAACAAAGAACTACTCAAAACTCCTGATGCGCAGGTGCAACTCTAGGAGTAACAGCAGTTCATTGATCAGTCCTTAGCCCATCCAGACCTTCAACAACTTTCGGCAAATCTTCATGACCCTCAAACATCTTTCATCAATTAGGTGAAGGAGCCCCATCAATTAACATGATTATAATACTCGACCAGGAAACCCACAACAAAACCCTACAAAAGGCTTCATATGGTATAACACAGGTTAGAGGAAGGTATCAAGGTGGTACTGTACTTCAGAACCTAGGTCAAGGTTGGGGGACTCGATAGTGAGGGAATGGGAGGAATAACGAGTGGTGTTCGATGAAATATTGCGAGCTTGATCAAATATTGAGCGTTCAATCAAATTTCAAGTGTTCAATCAAATTTTGAGCTCGATCAAATTACGAGGATGGGATTGACGAGGGGACAGATGATTGGAGGATGACGATGGGATCGAAAGCGAGGGGAATACGATAATAGCAAGGAACAAGTGAGGGACGAGGGGCTTGATATGGAGGTTCGATACAATATCATGGAAGATCGTGATGATATCACAAAACTTCGAACTAGAATGAAAGACTTGGACTCAAGAGTACAGCCTCTTAATCAGACTACTGGGTCAATAATGCGATGGGATTCTCTCTTTTACAGTACATAATACAAAGTATATATGACATATGAAAGTAATCCTAAAAAGGAAAGTGCCCATGTGTTGAACATAAGGTGGGCTGTAATGATTAAAAGGGGCTAATAACTATGGGTAAATGATGAATTTATGTGAAAAGGAGGTAAAAAAAATGAAATCAAAAGGTACATACTCATGTTCCCTTTGAGGAGTTCGAAATATCTGAGAATACTTCTCATGTCCTTCAAATAATGATCTTATCTATTGTTCTCCATGCGATAGGCTTGTCAAATGATGTTGCGAGGTATGGGGGTGCAGTATGAGTGTCTGATGATGAGATAACAGCCGCCAAGGTGCATGAAGTACGTTCAAAGTACATTTGAAGATTTTTGAGATCAAATCAATCATTTTCAAGATCGATCAATGACATTTGAGATGTTTGCAGATGTTCATAGATCGTTTGTAGACTTGATAGATGGAAGAACATATCGCAAAGGGGTTTGATGAGGTTCGAAGAAGATAGTCAAAGTTCAAGCTCATTTGAAAAAGTTCAAAAAGTTCGAGATCTTGATATATTTGTTCAAGCTTGATCAAACATTTAGAACACAGTTGATATTTGTCGATTGATGATGGATAATGGTCATACAATGTGCATGTACTCCTGCAAATGTTCAACATTGAGTGCAAAGGTGTTCGAATGGCTCAATATCGCTCTATATAGCTCGGAAATGTGTTCGAAGTTGATAGAACTGCTTGTAGATGTTCATATGCGGAATGCGAAACTATAGGGTGTTTTTCCGAGTACTAGATGCAAGGTGGTCATATCAGCGAACATCATGTCTATTTGAGACACTCAAGAACCCAAACAATCACCGACTAATTCCTAAATCCCTACTCCTCCAGACTATGTAGATCCTCCTTCCAAGGACAACCCTGATGAACCTCTCACTGGCAGCAATGGTGACCCAGACTAACCAGATGATCCAGATGGTCCTAATGACCCTGACAATAATGGTAGTCAAGCCCCTTCTGACCAGCCTCTAGCAGATAGATTTGCTCAGGCCATATTTGAGCTTTCAGGCAGCCTTAAGGACTTGCACCAAAATGCTGCCCCAAAAACTGAAAAAATCAAGGTTTGAGAACCTGATACTTTTGATAGTTCCAACCCCCCAAAACTCTGAGATTTTCTGGTCTGTTGTAATCTTCACTTTAGAGACCATCCTCAAGTATATACTTCTGATGAGAAAAGGATTTTGTTTATCCTCTCCTATCTCAAAGGGTCTGCCCTTAGTTGGTTTGAACCTGGACTAAACAACCCCACAGACTCAGCTCACTGGATGTGGGACTACCAAGCCTTTCTCTCAGAGTTTGAAGATTATTTCAGTCCACATGATCCTGTTGGTGATGTCAAAAAATCCCTCCATGAACTCAGCATGAAGAAGACAGCCCGTATTGTCAAATATAATGTTGACTTTTGGGAACTGGCTTCTCAAGTCAGTTGGAATGAGGCAGCCCTTTGTGATTGATACTTCTGTGGCCTACCCCTTCAAATCTGCACTGAAGTACTCCATGGTGGCAAGCCTAACACTTTATCTGGCTTATGTCTCAAAGCCCAAGATGCTGATAACATCTATTGGATGCAAGAAGAGGAAACTCATCTAGAGACCAAATCTTCAGCAGTTGTCAGGGGCCCAAATAAAAAGGACTCTAACAAGAAACCTAATTCTCAATCCCCTCCTAAACCCTCTAACACTACCAACAATTCAACATCCACTTCAAAAACTTTGGGATCATTGAAGGAAAAGCCCAAGAACTCAATTTCCAACAAATTGGGCAAGAATGGTAAACTGACAGGAGATGAATGAGAATGCTGCATGAAGGACAGCTTATGCCTATAGTGTGGTGAAAAAGGACATGTTGCTCACAATTGTCCAAAGTCTGCAGCAGCTAAAGGATGAGCTGCAAAAGTTTCAGCCACCAATTCCAAAGCTGAAACTTTGGACTCAAAAAAATAGTCTGCAACCCTCTGGAAAATGCTACACATGCTGAGGGTTGCATTGGCATTTTCTGTGTAGCTAAATATGTCTGCCTCAATGGATCTGCTCTTTCTGAACCTGATTCCCTGTTTATCACAGTATCCATCCTGACACATTCCCTTTCCACCTGAACTCTTATCGACTCTGGCTCTTCCCATTGTTTTGTGGACTCAGAATTTGTTGATAACAACAACTTACCTACTGTTTCGATTGCCCCAGTTGGCCTCTGCCTGTTTGATGGCTTGCAATGCTATCATTACCCAGACAGCCAAACTTACAGTTACGTTTGCCTGTGGTGAAACATTCAATTTGACATTTTATGTAACCCCTTCCTGTTCTACAGTCCTTGGATACTGTTGGCTGAAACAATACAATCCATTGATTGACTGGGATTCAGGCCACATCAATTTCCATTCCATTAAACATAGAGGTCCAGCACCACTGATGTCTCCGCTGGTAGCAGAACCCCTGCTGCAAACCCCTCTCTTGTGAACACACCATTGGTTCCGAAAATAGGACCAAATCTCAGCCCTACCCACATTCCTGAAACTCATGAAACCCCCCAACCTCACACAACCCCCCCTCTAGTCTCCTTGATTAACACTGCTGCATATCTACATGCTAGCAAAATTCCTGGCACAAGGCCAGCCTCATGATTTCTCCTTTCTGAAATACAGTTAAAAATTCTTTGCAAAATATTATATTTGAGACTAAATTTCTACGAACAGGAATTCAAAAAATTACCCATTAGAAATACACTTTGAAAATAAATATTTCTGGTTAAATTTCTCATGACATTTCAGTGTAGATACTGGAAGTATTTCTGCAAGGTGATGTTTAGCTTATCAATTGCCTAAAAGGCTTTCAGAAATTAGATCAGAAAGTTTTATTTTCTGGTCATGCTTTCTGATCTGTAAAAGAATTTCTTTCTGGTTGGTCAAAGTCTGCATGAAAGCATGACTTTCACAAAGACTTTCAACAAGCCTTTCAGCAGCTGTTCAGTTTAAATTCTGGGAGTGGAGGGGCTGGCTTTCAATCTGCAGAAATGGTTTCAGATTAGCTTTTAACCTTGTGATTGATATAGTGAAAGTGATAATTTCACATCAGATTTTCAAGATCACAAAAGGCAAACATTCTAATAAAGATTTCACCACCTTGAAACATTAAATTTCAAATTAGTGAAAGGCAATGTGGGTATGGGCAGGCACTGGTGGGCACCGCCTTTCACAAATTTGAAATTTAATATTTCTAGGTGGTGAAATCTCTATTAGAATGTTTGCCTTTCATGATCTTGAAAACCTGATGTGAAACTATTACTATCACTACACCAATCATGAGGTTGAAAGCTAATGTTTCTGAAACTATTTCTGCACATTGAAAGCCAGCCCCTCCAATCCCAGAATGTTAAACTGAACAGCTGCTGAAAGGCTTGTTGAAAGTCTTTGTGAAAGTCATGCTTTCACACAGACTTTGACCAACCAGAAAGAAATTCTTTTACAGATCAGAAAGCATGACCAGAAAATAGAACTTTCTGATCTAATTTCTCAAAACCTTTCAGGCAATTGATAAGTTAAGAATCACCTGACAGAAATACTTCCAGTATCTACACTGAAATGTCATGAGAAATTTAATCAGAAATATTTATTTTCAAAGTATATTTCTAATGGGTAATTTTTTGAATTCCTGTTTGTAGAAATTTAGTCTCAAATATAATATTTTGCAAATAATTTCTAATTATATTATATTTCAGAAAGGAGGAATTATGAGGCTGGCCTTGTGTGGTTCTGTGGCATTTCAACTTCAGATCACTCCTGATGGCACTTTTGGCAGGGCTGCTACTGAAGCAGTCCCAGACTTAACTTCAGTTCCTGAAGAATACCATGAATTTGCAGATGTCTTCAGTAAAGGAAAAGCTGATGCCCTGCCTCCTCACTGTTCTTATGACCTCAAAATCGACTTGGAGGAAGGTTCAATACCTCCCAGCCGAATGTACTCTCTTTCTCAGTCAGAGCTGGAAACTCTGTGCCTCTTTATCAAAGAACATGTCAATTTAGGTTTTATTCAGCCCTCCAAGTCTCCCCATGGTGCGCTATCCTCTTTGTGAAAAAGAAAGATGGCAGCCTACAACTTTGCATCGATTATTGTGGCCTCAATAGAATCATAAAAAAAGACCATTATCCACTGCCTTTACTTTTGGATCTTCTTGACACACCGAAGAAGGCCTGAATATTCACCAAAATTGACCTTCAGCATGCCTACCACCTCATCTGAATTGCTGATGGCAAAGAATGGAAAACAACATTCTGAACTCACTATGGCTCTTTTGAATGGCTTGTAATGCCCTTCAGGCTTACTAATGCTCCTGCTGCCTTTCAATGTTTTATGAATGACATCTTCAGTAACCTCTTGGATGTCTGTGTCATCATTTACTTGGACAATATATTAATCTACTCCAAAGATATGGGCTAGCACAAAGCTCATGTCAAGGAAGTGTTACAGTAGCTTACAAAACTGTTACAATGTTTTGCATATTTGTATAGATCAGTCTGTAAAATAGG